>JAKSZP010001348.1:0-302878 GCA_022478985.1 Massospora cicadina
CAAAATTATGAAGAAGGATTCATATCCCCAAATGAGGATCAATGATGTGCTGGATCAATTAGGAGAAGCGAAGTATTTCTCTGCGATGGATCTGATCTTGGGATACTGGTAGATTGACTTTCCAGAAGAAGACCAAGAAAAATGTGCGATTATTACCGCGCAGGGGTTATACCAGCTGATGAGCATGCCCCAGGATCTTTGCAATGCGCCCGCGACATTCCAGAGGGCCCTGAACACGAATATTAAGCAACCTGAAGTTGTCGTTCATTCTGGTATATCTGGACGATATCAATGTGTTCAGTAGAACGTTTACTGATCACCTGCACCACTTGGAGGAAGTTTTTAAGAGACTGTTCGCGGCTAACCTGAAGATCAAGCCAAGTAAGTGCCACGTCTTCAAGAAAGAGTTGGAGTACTTGGGATTTGTGATCAACGCAAATGGATTGCAGCTGTAAACCCAGAAGATAGCAGCCATAGAGCGCATGGCTGTACTGAAGAGTGTCTGAGACATCCAAGTATTCCTTGGGATGGTCAGATACTACAGAAGATTTTTTTTGGGACTTCGCCTGAATAGCCAAGCCTTTATTTCATTTTATTAAAGGATCTGAAAAAAGGATTCATATGGAATTTAGAGGCCCAGGACTCCTCCAATGAGTTACGCCAGTATTTTATAGATTCACCAATTCTGAAATATCTGAATTTCGATCAGGAGTTTATCATTTAAACTGATGCTTTATTGATGGCGATTGGCGTCCTACTGAGCCAAGTAGATGAACTTGGGGACGAGCATCCGGTGGCATATGTGAGCCGCACACTCTCAGCTGCTGAGAGGAACTACACCGTGACTGAGCATGAATGCTTTGCGGTCATTTATGCATGCAAGCAGTTTTGGGTGTATGTCCATAGAACGCACTTTAAGATGGTGGTGACAGACCACTCTTCACTGAGTTGGCTGCACAATCTAAGAGAACCAGAAGGATGACTGGCCCGATGGGCACTTAAGCTTCAGGCTTATGATTATGAGATAGTCCATCAAGCAGGGTCTTCTCACCAGAATGTGGATGGCTTATTTTGGTTACCAATGATCCAGTTGATATACTCGCAGGTGGATAAGCTATTCCAGAGAATGGTCAAAGAAAGAATTTAGGATGAGCCTTGAGAAATCCAAGGTGCACTTCAAAAAGCGATGGAAAACACTGAGACTATGGATGGACAAGTATTCAAGATGATCAATGGGAAGCAGCTAATATTCCCAAAACCATCAGAAAGAGCAGAAATAGTACAAGCAGCTTACAAGGTTTTTGGGCACGGAGGCCTGAGAAAAACAACTGACCATATTCGCCAGTATTATCGCTGGAAATCAATTAACTACAATGTCGCGGATCATCTGGCTTGTTGCATGGAGTGCTAGCTGCAAAAACCACACAAGAATACAGCTGGATACTGACTGGTCCAACCTGGATTCACCTGGCACACGGTGTCCATTGACGTGATGGAACCGCTGGTGATGAGCACAGGGGGAGTCAAGTACATCATAGTAGCCATCGACCATCTGATGAGATGGGTCAAAACAAAGGCCTTAACCAGAGTAGACGCTACCAGTACTGCGAGATTCATCCTGGATCAAGTAGTATACTGTCATGGATGTCCACAAGTCCTACTGAGCGACAATGGGACCAACTTCACATCTCATGTGATCCTGAGGCTAAATGAAATAATGGGGATCTGAGGAGTTGTGTCAGTACCATACCAGCTGGAGACAAATGGACTGTTAGAATGGTTCAATGAGACGCTGGCCACGACGCTGAGGAAGCTAGTCACAGGGATAACTTCTGTGCGGGGAACATACCTGAGTTTGGTGCCGTTTGCCTACAACCTTAGTCATCACACAGCAACGGGAAAGATGCCATTTAAATTACTATATGGAAGAAAGGCCGCGTTGCCGCCAATATTATATTTGGTAGTAGAACCTATGTCAGGGATGAGTACCAATCAATACTTGAACTGACTGACGATTATCCTGATTGATATGCAATTGCAAGCATTTGATACAACCTTTAAGAAAAGGATATGAGCGGTATTGACAGATTAGAACCAACTGGCATTAGAAGAATATCAAATAGGGGAAAGAGTCGCCTATTGCAATATGCATGGTTTCAGATGAAGAAACAAATTAGATGTGTTGTGTTCAGGTCCATTTGAAGTAATCACTAAGACAGTGACTGATGCTTTTTCCATCAAGAATATCTTGGATGGAAGAGTTGTAAATTGAGTCCACGATAAGTATCTAAAGCGTTGGATTGAGGAAAAAAATAAAAGAGTTCCCAAAGGACCGATGAACCAATAAAGTTGGTCATGTCCTGATGATTAAGTCAAGTCCAAAAAAAGGACCAATGAACCAATCTAGATGGTTAATTCCGAAAAAAGGACCTCTGAACCATAGAAAACTGGTAGGTTTAAGTACCCAGGATCCAGTTTGGGGGAAAAGATGGAACTCTGAGCCAAAACAAGGTCAAGCCCCATAGGAAAAAAGAAGATTAAAGATAAAAATAGAAAAAATATTGGGAAAAAAGATTATAAAACTGCATAGATAAAAAAGCCAATATATTTTTATAATATTATTTTTATTGATCGTCCTCAGTATGAGGATGATTCTGCCTATGTCACCTCCTGGGGGAGGGAGGATGGATCACGGCAGGAAGAAACAGCCCATCAAAATTGATATGCGATCAGACACTTGTGAGGGCAAGACCTACATGAAGCCACATTTTTTGAGTGGACGCCAAGCCTTGAGAAAATGTGACTAGTGGAAGGGAAATTGAAATGTCAGAAGATGCCAATCGTAAAACCCCGGAGTGGGGAGGAAAACAGTAATAAAGAAAGAGGCATTCAGCAAATAATCCCAAATAATCCTGATAATGCACCAGAGCTGGAAGATTTGTCTTGAGCGCCTGCCAATGGGCTTCATCGAGGACACCAGACATGTAAGCTGGCAGCGAAGAAGGAATACTCAATGGGGGTTGTCAAATCATGCCCCTGTTTAATGCCATCAGTGGAAGATAGCAATGGGAAGCTCCAGAGAAGAAGTAGTTTTGCAGAGAGTGTATTGCATCCTGCAAATGGCGACTATGGGCTTCATGGAAGCTAAAGCTGAATGACCAGTGGAAGCCAGGTGAGGCTGGAAGCTTCATTGACCAACTTCGAAGAACTTGGCCAGCAAAGCGAAGAGCATAAGTGGCAGTATCCTGATCTAGAAGGTTATCCAGATCAGAGGGATTCAGCGCTAATGTCAAAGCCTCAGTGACTTGGGCCTGGAGTTCAGCGTAGGGGAGCTCAAAGTGTAATCTGTTCCCAATTGAGAGCTCAGAAACCAGTACAGCGGGTTTTTAGAATTGACAAAATCAGAAGAGGAACTCAATTAGCAAGTCTGACCTGGCCAGGAATGAACAATCCAGAGCGACCATCATAATCTCCAGAGCATTGACGATGATGTTTGGAGCATCAGTGAAAGGAGCCAAATCCAGGAGGGTTTCAAAGTCCAACTCAGGAATTGCCTGCAAGGGAAGAGTTGGCTGAGAGTTGTTCAAAACGATGGCAAGCCTGGTTTTGGAGGGATTTTTTACCGTTTCTGGTAATTTGATGGAAGGACTAGCCACTTGCACCAGACTAGGCATATGAGTCCTGAAAGGACCATAGAAGAGGTTCCGTCAAGCATCCCAACTCATCTGCTGGAAGAGACGGAGATCTGGATCATACAGACTGTTGAGGAGCTGCTGGTAGCGAGATTCTGAATTTGACATATGAGCTGGACTAGAGGGGGGACGTCAGACTTATATAGAAGTTGACATTATGCACTCTATAATCCATTAAGCTCCAATTTTGGGGAAATTAATCTCAAAATTAATGAGATAAGCTTTCTGAGGGAAGAATTAAGAATGACTTAAAGCCAAGAGGTTATGAGCGAGATAGCGAGGGAAAATAGAAATAAGTATTCTTAATCAAGCCACAAAATGAACATTGATAGAAAAAGTCTCCTGTAGATGATGAGGAGAAAATCAGGAAATCAAGGATGCTGGACCAAGAATCCTGAATATGACAGAGGGTCATATACCCTGATGGGGGGAAACCCGGATCCCAGGACTAATATCATCACAAGTAAATTGATCAGCCCGGCATGACAGAAGGTTGTAGGGACCGCGCTCTGAGAAGGTGGTAGTGAAAAGGAAGAGGAAGAACGCCATATGCCAAAGTTCATCCCGAGCAGCGTTGAGTATTCATGAGTGTACTCCACTTGAACCAATGAAGTATTTGACCAAGTGTCCAAAATGGTGTTCTCATGCCCTGGTCCTTTTCTTGCTGGAAATCTAGGCAAGAGGGGGATGTGTTGGGATTTTTGCCCATATTCTCAGCCTGCTAGACTACCTGTTATCACTAGGGTAAAATTCCCTAAGGCGAAGTGAATTGGAAATTGGTTGGCCTTAGTTTTGGAGGAACTAAGTTTGGGGGATTTTGGGATATTCACCTGGTCATATCTGTTGGGGATCAATCTGGATGAATACCTGATATCTCATCAGGTGGAGTGGCCAACGAAATAGGGGCATCTGATAGTGATTAACTATCAGGTGTGCCAATTGGGATTGGTCAGGTTTCATCACCAACTGATTGGAAATAAATAGTGAGTTGCGAAACGAGTGATGCTGCCTACAACTAGTGAGTCAATCGGTTGGTGAAGTGACCTGCCATAATGGGTAATAAGTTCCATTACCTAAGCAGGTCGCTAGCCAATTATGGTTAGTTCACTTGGTTTGAGAGGAAAACGTTGGGGACACATTTATTGACTCTTTCCATTTGAGGTCTCGAGGATGTACAATGATGGAATCCTAGCCAGGATGGGGAAGACCATCGCTTCCAAGATAAGGAAGGGTGATTCAATGGCAACAGCTGCCATTTCATCGAAGAGGTGTCAACTGAGGGTTAGACAGCCAAATCCCCTTGTGAGTCCTGGGGAAAGTCCCCTGGTGGTTGATTGGGCCATTTTTCCATTTCCAAGTAAGAAGGTACCAAAGGGGATGGCTGTACCCTCATTACTCAGGGCGATCTCACTCACGTGGTAGAAGAGCGCTGGGTAAAAGCTCCCCACTTTGGATACCACTACCAATACCCACACTCTCCTCAGCAGAATCGCTTTGAGGAATCAGTGAAATATGCGCTGAGATCACTGAAATGATGTTGATCATAACCAACTTGAGTAGCAATCAGCCTGATGCTCAGATTTTAAATGGTCAAAAAGGTATGAAGACTGAGCTATTGGCTGGAATGCCCAACAGTTGCAATTCAGTTAATATGACGATCAAAAACTCCCCCCTCCCAAATCCATTGGGCATCACCCCTGATGGGCAGGTAATAGCACCAGACACCATTGATGAGGTTTTGAAGTTTCCTGCTGACAAATTGGGTGTTGCGCCTGATGCAATGCCTCTGAATGAACAAACGGCCCAGCGACTGAGCATGGGCAGGTTAGGCGTCCCAATCCCATTCCCAACCAAATGGGCCCATCCCTATGTGGAGTGGCCTTTGGGGATTCCCACCGCTCATCAGGCTAAACGCTGTCGCGCCAACCATCAGAAATGTAGCAGAGCCCTGGTTCAGATGTTCGAGGTCAAACTGACAGTGACTCAGCCTGCTGCCAAATTCTTCAATGTCAGTTCCCAAGGAACAAACCCGCCCATTCCCAGATAATTCGCCAGTTAGGCTGAATTTGTGGGACCTAATCCCAGCTTGGTTTCCCCAAATTGACTACTATTTAATCAGTTGCATTGCACTGAGAAAATTGTTGGTCAATTTTTCTTTCCTAAATTTCCATTAAAATTCTTCCAAAAATTAGTTTTAACATGTTAAAAATTAAGCCACCTTATCCGCTGACATTCTTATACCCCTCAGGGTTAACGGCCGTGTGCATCTGGTACTTTATTTTGTGCCTATATGAAATTTTGGCTCACTGGCAGATATTGGTGAAACTCTTTCCTGGTTCCATATTCATCATATTTGCAGCAGTACCTCAGGCATTCTGTTTTGCTGCTTGGATGCTCTGGCATCTGGGCTGGCAGGCCATTCTAATTCTTACTTGCTGTTCGCCTGACACCCCTACTATATAATTCCCTAGGATTTACTATAATAAAAACACATAAAAAACCATTATTTAGAAAAACATTATAGCTACAGTAATATTGTTGATTTGGTGTATAGTTAGACTATCAGCTTTCATTGTGACGTTCCATCTCAAGGATATTACTGCAGAAGGCAATAATTGGAAGACTCTCAGAGAGAAGAGTAGAGATCCAAGCGGGGATCTAGAGATGAAAGGAACCACAATCAGGGATAGCTGCTGACTGTGTGTTGGGCTGAAAGAGACTGTCACTAGGGTATCTGGACGAAGTTTGGGTGGACAGGAATTTAGGGAACAAATCCTTATGAGTATGACTTATAGAGTATTTAATCGGAAATACTGGCTGAAGCATTGGGCCTAATAATAGTTCAAACTCAACTATGGATAATAGTCTCTATACTATTATCAGATAATACATTCTATACAATGCGAAGTGCATGAGGACTTTGAATCTGTGAAGTAAAAAGGTTGCTGGGTTGACAACCAATAATCAATCCTTAAGTAAATTTTTACAGATACTATCAGAGATTATTTCCCATGCTTTTAAGGAGTTCACCCTACCCAAATGGGGATCATCAATTTGCAAATATAAACAAAAAAATAATATCAAACTAGGCGATTAGCTGGCAATCATGCCCGACTAACTGACACCCTAATTCTGATATTATTAGGAGGAATCCATCTGGTTAATTTTTTGACAGTTATACTCAAGTAAGTTGAACTTTTGATATACACAGAAGCAGCCTTTAGAAGTTTTGTATATGGGCAGAGCTAGGTTTACAAATAAGGTAGACAAGACAGTTCTGGGCACCATTTGATACATATTTGTTGGGATTATGGCTTAAAAAGCTCATACTATATTTATATAAGAGTGGCATGCAGTGGGCTTTCAAGAAACATAAAGTGAATCAATGGGCATAAAAGTAGACACAGGGGCTGCAGCTTTTCTATGAAGAACTAAATAACCTAATTAATCATAAGCTGGCTACAGAAAAGGGTACATTGCTAGGACCAGTTGAGACCAAGTTAGCTCTTGCCATAAACTTGCGGTTCCTAAAAAACCACCTGAGTGACCTGGCAATTGTTGACAGGAAGGTGCTAAGCCCTCTAAATGATAAGGGGCTATCTAAACCAATGGGTACATGTTAGCCACAAAGTGCTCCAGGAATTACTGAAATGCTTTAAAAAGAGATGAACAAAAAATAATCAAAATGGAATAGTTTTTTGATTTGAGAAAATTGTGCAAAATAGGCATTATCCCCACAAGTGAGGTCAATGTCATAGATAAGAGGGCTAAATTTGGGGTCTTATCTTGCTGTTATTGGGCGCTACACCCTCTTCAAGGTTTCAGGTATTTGCAGTTTACACTAGTTGAAAGGGTCATAACCACAAAATTGGGTGCAAGAAATGGGGTTGGGAGAGGTGATGGGGCATGTGTCATGCATTAGCTAATAAGACTAAAACTGACCTGCTATCCTTGGTGTTTATACACCAAAAACAAAAGCCAGAATAACAGTTATATAGCTTCCCGGAAAACTATATATCTAATTGGAAGGTAGACAAATGAGGGTAGGTGATGCACAATGAACTTTACCAGTGCCCCCACAAGTAACCAAAGGGTAGTCAGTTGGCTACCACTGAATTAAGGAGGCTTACTTTGGGCACTGCATGAGGGGGGAAATCCTTGTTATCAGGAGTGGTGGCGCTTGAAGAGGAGCCATAAAAACTTGGTGAACTGAGAGAGAAACACATCAAAGAGTAGGGCAAGATAATGACGCCTCAAATCATCCAAAATGAGGGATAAACCCAAGTGGTCCCCATACTAATACCCCCACTCCAGAAAGGAAGGCAACATCATTTTTACAATGGCCACTGTGGCCTAGTCATTATGAAGACTGGAAAATATGGCAACTTGAAGGGTGTTGAAATGAACTGGTAACAAGAAAAAAAAAGATTTTATTAACTCTATAAAGCTCTTGTTTAATGTGAAACAAAAGAAAAGAATAGACTGCCAACAGACCAGTTGGGACCTGTTGCCTTAAGAGTTATATGTATGGGGAAAAGGAAAAGTGTGCATAAACCTTAGTATGCGCAATTGCTTTTGATTCTGGTGGATTGACACACTATACTGCTACCAATGTTGACTCAGATCTGACCTGAATGGCCAGATCAGTATCATACCTTTTCAAAAAAATGGAAATGCAATTTCACCTAGCGAGCTGGCAGTGATCCTCAATAGCCAACAGGACGCATCCAAAGCCAGGTTAGGAAGGGGAAGTCCAGTTAAAATTGAATGGGTTCAGCTTGCCAATTCTGTTGGGGCAGTCTAACCTTCACTGGTGGTGGATGGAAGTCAGGTTGTGATTTTTATCTAAGAGAGATTCAAATAATATGATGCTTAGTATTGATTTGCTACTATAAACAAGACTTAAACTAAGTGAGGATGCTCTTTAACAGAGTGGGATGTTAAGATATTCTTGCTGTTGATGGCTCCTGACCACCACCACCTCCTGAAACCCCAGTCAATCTTCACCTTTACTTGGCGGTAAATAGATTGGTAGATAAACAACCTTCAGGGGGTATCCCATCAACCACATCTCATCAACCGCATGGGCTTAATCGCTCTGGTTAGCGAGGGGGTGAGAAGTCTGTTTGGCCCACTTCTTAGTCTTAAATGGATACTTATCCTAGTTTTTTGCAGGTGGTGCTCCCCAGACTTGAATAATTCCTTCTTTATACATGGGGAGAACAACCTCCAGGAACTTGATTGAGGTAGATTTCCTTATGGGCTTTGCAACTTAATGTCCAGGAGAGCGTCAACCTTATGTGGAGGGCGAGGGGAATTGGGGTGTGATGCGTGGAAGGCCTCCACTAAGTTGTGGCAGTAGGCACAATTTCATGCTCTTAACTAGATGTTCTCATAGAAAGAGTATTCTACCAGGTGACTAAGTACCAAACCAAACAATAAGATTTCTGGGTTGCCAAAATTGCATTGACTTCATCCTCCTCAAAATACTCTGCTAGTATTGGCTCAGGCTCAGAATAAGTTTCCCTCTAAATGGGCAAACTGGGAAGCATTAAAGACAGAATTCTGCTTCCAGTGAGCTGTGGTTATCAATCAAATGCCCCATTTTTTATATATTTCTCCATCACATATGGTCCAGATCATTTGCTAGCAAGCTTATGGGAAGGTACTTTATATGCAGGTGCTGCATATCAAACATGATTTATAAAACACCTTGTTCTCATGGGTGTGAAGATGTTTGTGATCTGCAAACTGCTTTTGATCACCAATTGCCTTGGTCAAGTGTTCCCAAACCAGTGATTGGATAATCCAGATCTGATACAGATGTTCCTTAAACGCTGAAGCCTCTGGGAGAAGACAGGGGCCAATGAGAAACGAGAGGCTATACCTACTGAGGCTTCATAGGGTGAGAAGCCATTTGATAATTGGGTGGCGTTATTATATGTGAACTGCGCCAGAGAAAGGTCAGCAGCCCAGAATCCTGAGTGGCAGAGGCATAGCAGCAAAGATAATGGTTAATGTTCTGGTTGACCCTCTCCTTCTGGCCGTCAGACTGGTAGTGGTAAGCAGTGGAACAGCACAGCTCAATTTTCAGGCTGGCCAGAAGTGCAGCTCAAAACTTAACAGTAGACTGGATCCTACCTGCTTATCACCTCCTGAGGGAGGCAAGACATGGAGAAAACGTTGTGAACAAATAGCCAGGATGTTTCCTTAGAGGTGATTGCTGAAATTCAGGGGATAAAAAAAGGGAAACTTAATAAAGCACTCCACAACCACCATAGTTGCGTTGAAATCCATTAAAACTAGGAAGCTCAACAATGAGGTTGACAGATACTAAGGTCGTGGAACTTTTGACCTCTTCAGGAGATAGAGGAGACCATTCCTACATGACTTATTAGACTTGGATCATGCACACATAATGCAATAAGTGATCTTTACCGATATATCATTAGAGCATATGCATGTTGAACAACCGCTTCATCAAATCTAGACACTTTTTATCACCTGGGTGTCCCGCTTCTTGGGGGTCATGACAAGCATAGATTACATCATTTCAAAATTGAGGAGCAACCCAAACACTTTATCTGAACAAAAGTTCCCTTCTGTCAACAAATGAATCCACTTATGAGCTTGCAGGACCAGCTGGTTAAACAACTTCAGTCCATCCAAGCAGGATGTCTGTCCAATCAATACCCAAGAAACAAAGGTGCCTCCAGTTCCCAGTCCACCACAGAAATTGCGTGAGGAGCAATAGATATGATCTGGACTGGTGTGATCACCATAATCAACTCCTGAGCATCCTCTTATGTAGGGCTCAAAGAAGAATTACAAGCCAACAGATCAGGGCGGACATTCAGGGCCCCTTCTTGAACTCATAAATAATGTTAAAGCTACACAGATTGTGATATTTAAATCTTTGAAGGTGTGCCAACTTCTGTGGCTTCCTGAGATACATTAGCATCTGGTGGTCTATCACGACTACTATCTCATGCTGCGCTCCTTGAAGAAGGTATTGCCTTTATACAAGTGACCATGCTGCAGCAGCAAGCTCCTTATCATATATGACCCAGGATTGCAATGAATAGGAGGACTTGCGCGATAAGTAGGCGACTGGACGCTCCACCCCATCATGTTCTTGAAGCAGAACAGCCTCACCGCAGCTGCATAGGCATTGCATGCCACTATAAAAGGCTGGATGGGTTAGCGTACTATTATAACTGGAGGCGCCCAAACATTTTCTTGATTTCATCAAACGCGCGTTGGCACTCCTCCATCCATCAAAAGGAAACGTTCTTTCCCTGTCAGAGGATGAAGCAGCACCACCAACTGTGAGAGTGGAGGGGAGAATTTATTCAAGAAAATGATAGTACCCAAAAACTTTGTAGATGCTTCTGCGTGGCTGGTGTGGGCCACAAGAGAATGACCTCCAACTTGATGAAGGTATGGAGTACCCCTCCTTTAAGAGCAGGTTACTCAAGAAGGTAATTCTCTCTAAAAACTCCAATTTTATAGGCAACAAAAAGATATAAGCCTTCTGCATTGCAGAAAGAACCGCCTCCAAGTCCTTCACATTCTGCTCGTGAGTGGGGTAGTGTACGAGGATGTCATTGATGTATACCCTTACACAAGTGAAACAAAAATCCCCAGAACGTCATCAATCATATTCTGAAACGTGGTGGGCGCGTTATTAAGACTAAAAAATTACGCGAAACCAAAAGATAACCTTCCTAGTAAGAATAGCCATAAGCCACTCCTGGCCTTCCAATACCCAGATTTGATTGGAAGCTTTTATGAAGTTAAGTTAAAAAACACCGGATATCTTGCAATCTCTTCTATAATGGTCTGTTCAGGGGAAGGGTTAAAGATTGTGCACGGTGATGTTATTCAAATGTCTGATTACACACAAGAACTCAGCATACCATTGACTTTTTGTGCAAAGACAATAGGGGAAGAAATGAGGAGGGCTACTTGAATGTTCAACGCTTCTGTAGCATATCCCTTAACTAAACCTTAACGTTTTGTCCTCATGTTCTGTACAGAGATATAACAGGAAATTGATAATCACCAAATTCATTATCAAATAGAAAGGCTATTCTTCTCAGATTGAGGCAGCGCACGATTGGCTTTCTCCATTTAAAAGATATCTTTATATTCCACAAGCGCAGGGGAAAGTCATTAGGAAGCTCCATGAAAGAAATATAAGAAGTGGTGGAACCCAATCTTCCTTTACCTCCTAACGTATAAATTAGAGGAAGATCTTCCCATAACTGGGTATTCCTAAAAGATAAGAAGTTGGAGTCAAAATTGATATATCAGCTGCTGGCACCACAAACACACAACCAGGATAATCAGAAACAGAAGATCTAGCACTATAATAAACAAATTACAAAATTAGAGGTTTTTTACAGAAAAAGGCTATGGGGAGCCTTATTCTATAGCAATCCATTGGGGCAGAGGATGCACCCACCACCAATAAACCCATTCAAAAGTCTAAATCAAGATCTTGTTTCATTTATCAAACTTATAAAATTACCTGCCGCTCCAGTATCCATGAGAGCGTCAATTGACACCTTATGGGACCCAACTGAATTACAAAAAGCAACAAAAAATAAGCGTGATACTGTATATATGCAATAGCACAGGAAATGGCCTTCTGAGATGAGGTAATCACTGGGCATCAGCGGTACAGGGATCCAAAAAAGGAATCGATTCATTGGCTGGGATATCTTCTCAATTGCAACTTTTTGTAACGCGGATAACACAGGAACCAAAGGTCCTTCAGATATCTGTTTCTTTTTAGAGTCATATTTGATCAAAAGAACCTGAAGTTTGAACTTGGGAGATGGACTCAAAGGGGGTAATAACATCAGAATTTTGCAAGACGCCCTCTCTTGAGACCAGGCTAGAACTTGCACTCTGAGGAAATGAATATGAGACAGCCACTATGTATTCTTTAGTCCACTAATAAGGGCTCCATAGGAGGATTCTGATACACTTCCTACCCCCACATGTGCACACTGAAGCGTGGGTCCAATGGAGGTGGCCACTGAAACCACGATCCAAGGAAACCAACTAAGATTCACAGGAGTGATGAATAGCGGAAATGAGATTCAGAGCTTCTCAAAACAACGCGATTAGCACCTCCAAAGGAAGGCTCAAGCCTGGAGACTGAACCAGTGAAAGATTTAATTAAAGAAGGCGGATCTGAGATAACCGCGCCCAAATTTAAAACTCATAAAAAGGTGGGCCAATATTGACTCTGGGATTTGGACCACTGAATACACCAATGTATTAAAGGGTAGACATCCAGTTTGGTCAGCTAGCGGAATTTATGCACCCAATGGTAGGCATCTCTGTCCACTGAATCCAGGAAAGCTAAACTTTCTTGAGCATCTTTAAGGGAGGAGGAAGCTTCAGTAAATGCTATGGCCAAACTTGCAATTCCGCCAAGGCGTTTAAACCTTGGTTTGCCATTTTGTATGAAGGTAAGTATGAACCCACCCCATTGCATTGGGTAAGACTGGAGCTAAAGCGTGGAATAAAAGGCTCTGAGTAAAGACAAACTCCACCACCACTTCTCGGAAACATATGACAATTCCACAATCTGGCCATACAAAAACACTAAATTAAGGAACAATTGTAGGTTCATTTGCATAAAGAAGCCATTACATCACTTACTTCAATTAGAAGGGTGAATTTAGCAAACTAAGGTTCAGTCTAATCTTTCATGCCACTGGATATCAAGACTAAAATGGCCTGCAAGTCTGGGTAGTAGATACCTAAAACACAAGACAGAATACCATGGTATAGCTTCCATAATAACTTTGTATCTAATCAGAAGGAGGAAAACTGAGGGTTGCTGATTCACATTAAACGTTACTAGTACCCTCACAAGTAACCAATTGGTAGTCAAAGTAGCTGTCACTGATTACAAGGAGGAAGCTGGTTTGAGAACTGCATGAGGGTATAAAATTCTTAGTACCAGGAGTGGCGGCATTTGCAGAGGTGCTACAAAACTTGGTGTTGAATTTTTGCCCACCTTTCCAGCCATCTAGATTACCATGAGTTGCAAGGGGTAATTTTCTAAGGCTATTGAATTGATATTGGTTGACCCCAATTTTCAATTAATAATGTTTGGTGGATTTTAAGTGATTTGCCTAGTTCAAATTCATCAGAGATTGTTTCAAGATAATACTTAAGATCTTGTTGGGCAGAGTTGCCAATAATATGGAGCATCAGATAGTTGATCATTGATTAACTATCAGGTGTACCAATTTGATTTGTCAGGTTTATCAACCTCTGATTGGGAATAAAATGAGCAAGTTGCGAGGAGAGTGATGCAGCCTGCAACTAGCATATAGATCAGTTGATTAAAGACCTGCCATAATGGGTAACAAGTCTCATTACCTAAGCAGGTCACTCGCTAAATATGGCTGGTTTGTTGGGATTAAGTGAAAAAGTTAGAGACACGTTTTCTGAATCTTTCATATTAGGTCTTGAGGATATCCGACGAAGAAATCCTAACCAGATGGAGAAGACCATTACTGGTGATACGTTGAAGGGAAGTTCTTTGGCAACGGCTGCCATTTCATTACTGAGGCGCCAACTGAAGGTTGGGCGCCAAGTTCCCTCTATAAATTACCCTGATAACTCACATTATTTAAGAGAAAATACCAGAATTTATTATGTGTTTTTGTTCTATTCATCTTTAGAAATAATTGCTTATATGTTTAAGTCTTGGGATACGTCTTTGCTCTTGATCAGGTCATCTTTCCATTTCCAAATAAAAAGACACTGAAGAGGATGGTGGTACCTCTCATCACTCAGGGTGATCTCGCTCATGTAGTAGATGAGCAATGGGTGACAGCCCTTCCACTTCAAATCCCACCCCCAGTGCCCACACTCACCTCGGCAGAACTGTTACAGGGATTAGTGAAATCTGTGCTGAGATTGCTGAATTGAAATTGGTCAGATTTAATTTGAGTGGTAATCTGGCTGATGGCCAAAATTTGAATGGCTGTAAAAGAATGAAGAATGAGATATCAGTGGGTTGGGACCATCTAGTACTAAAAAAAAGAATGAGATATCAGCTGGATCACCTGAAAGCTCCAATTTGATCACTAAACCATTAGAACAAATATTGGGCATCATTGATGAGAGTTCAAGGCCCTCTGATAGTAAGTTGGGCATTGCGGCCAATATGCTGCCATTGACTGAACAAACAGTTGAATGACTGAGTATGGGCGGGTTGGCCATCCCAAACCCGTTCCCAACCAAATGGACCTGTCCCTATATAGGGTGGCCTTGGGGGATTCCTGTCACTCGTCAGGCCAAACACCATCATGCCAACCATCAGAAATGTAGTCAAGACCTGGTTCGGATGTTTGAGGTTGAACTGACAGAGACTTGGCCCAGTGCCAGATTTTGCGTTGTCAGTTCCAAAAGAACAAACCTGTCCATTCCCAAACAATTCTCCAGTTAGGTCAAAATTGTGGGACATGATCCCGTCCTGTTACTACCCAATTGACCACTATTTAATCAGTTGCATGGCACTGAGAAAATTGTTGGTCAATTTTTTTACTTTTATTTTTCAAATAAAACTTTACCAAAAAACCAAAAATTTTATTTTCATTTTCTGACTGCATCCCAGATGGCATTTCCCTGGTGGCCCATTGGTCCGCACTCCAGATGGGATTTATCAGTTCTTTTGGTCACTATGATCCCCTCCATCATCAATTGGGTTCAGCGAGTCTGATATTTTTGGCTCTAAAACCCCGTTATCATGAACTTCCAGCAGCAATACATGGGGATCTTATGGCCTTATGTCCATCAATTGCAAGAAAGAATCCATCTCCTTGCCGCCCCCATTGAGATGGCCTCATATGCCAAGGATCTCGTTGAAACTATCACAGTAATTCTACCCCCTGCAGCTAAACCCACTGTATTGGGAATGGGTTCAGTGTGGTTCATTGTCAGGATCCTCCTCACCTTGTTGTTGCACCACCACTTTGTGGTTTCACATTTCCCAGCTCCATATCAAGTTGTTTGGTTGGCAATGCCTCTGGAATTCTGGCTTTCTTTTTGGGTACTCATGCATCCTGACTGGCAGGTTAGTCTAAACTTCTTCTGCCATTTCCATGACATAATTGACCAACCATTATTTCCAGCCACTTCCGCCTTGGTTTTTGAACTGGGCGCTTCATTGGTTACTCTCTACCAGATGAACATGCAATCAGTTGTGTTCTGTTTGTTGTTTGTTTGGTCACTTTCTGACTTTGGGAGAAGCATCCACTCTATTTTGGGAAACCTTCTTCAAGCCACTCAAGATGTGCAGATTGCATCTCCTCTTACTTCCTCTAGCCCAGAAAAAAGATCGAATATCCCCTCCCAAGAGATCGCCAATCAGGCTCTTGAAGCGCTTGCTGAAGTGCAAATGCATACAACAATCACACCTAATAAAGCTTCTGTGATATCTCATGCCCAACAAGGGCTCGTGTTGTTAGACGCTGTGGATGGGGATGCCCGCCGTTGGGTGAGAAGTCTTTTGCGTTCTTCCTCACAGGAAGGAGACTCCACCCCCTGATGGCTGTTGTATCAGCCGCCTTGAAACCCCTTGTGTCCCAATCAGAACATATTCAGACTGCTCCTTGCCATGGCCAAAGCCCCAGTTTGGCTTATTTGATTTCTACCTTTTGTGAGCTAGCTCTCATGTTGGGTCTATCTATCAATATGCTTCAGGCAGTCTTTAGAGCGAGCTTAGATTCAGTTTCCGCTCATCACGTGGTCTGGTTTACCATCCAAGGATCAGTAGATCAAATATGTGTCACCGCAACTACTATCAAAGCTTTGCCTCGTCACGTTTCCTAGTATCAGAAGGGGAATTTTATGATAGGATTTCCCAACAAAGATGCAGATGATGCACCTGTCACCAAATTAGCAGTCGACGTGGGTCCCAACCCTGCCATAACCCCTGAGTCTGAGTTGGCATTTCCAGAATTAACTATTGATGATTCTGTTTAAGCCCAGACAGAGGAAATGATTTCCCTGCCTTCAAACTTCCAATTTTTGCCCCAGCTAAGAACCCTGACCCTGCCCCCAATATACCCATTATTTCTTCATTCATCTATGAGTCAGTCAAATCTTCCAAAAAACAGAATTCCACTTATTTCCTTGTACCTATGAAAATCAGTATCAGTCTGCATCATGTATCCTTCGAAGCTCTGGTGGATACTGGAGCAGCGGGGAACTTCATGAGTGTTGAGTTGGCACAACAATTAAAACTGAAAATGTATGTGGGCTCCTCAGTAAAGGTGGACTCTTCTGCTTACCAGTCTTCATATGTCATTCGCTGAAAGATACACTTCTCAATCCACCAGTATAATTTCTGCGATCATTGATTGGCCATACCAAACTTGGTGTTCCCGGTGATCTTAGGTGTGGGATGGTGGCGCTGACAACATGTGAAGATTCATTTAGAGTCTAATACATTGCCATTCACCAATGATGATTCAGAGGGAGAGTTCCCTTTGATCAACACTCTCAATAAGATACAAGGGACCAGCTCTATCACAATCCTAGTTACTTCCACGGGTATTATGGCCGATTTTCCCAAAAGCTAAATGTGATATTAAAGAATCTTTGACATGGAAAAGGTGGATCGCCTGCCAAAGCATACTAAATACAATTGTGGATTTTGGACAACCGTGGAGTTGGTGAACATCAACTGCCCGTTGTATCCCCATACAGCGGAGGAAGAGGTTGCACTCAATACCTGGTTGGACAATATGTTGAAAAAAGGTTGGTTATTCAAGGAAACTTCACCCATCGCCTCCCCTATCATCTTTGCAAAAAAATCGTATGGATCACTCCATCCTTGTGTGGATTATGGTCACTTGAACAAAATAACAGTTACAGATCCCTACCCATTGCCTTTGGAAAAGACAATCAGTCAGGCAATTGCCAAATACCATGTGTTCTCGAATTTGGATCTGGTGAACACTTTTAACCAAATTCGGGTAATGGAAGGACAGGAATGGTTGACCGCAATCTGAACAAAGTGAGGCATTTTTCAATTTTGCATAATGCCCTTTGGGCTGAAAAATGCTCCCACTACATTTCAACGGATGATTGACAATGTGTTAGGGGATATCCAGTTCTCTTGTGCTATTGCATACATTGATGATATCCTAGTCCATTCCCTTACTCCCAAACAACATGCTATCAACTTAGAAGCAGTGGTGGTCACTTTGCATAAAGCAGGGTTGTTCCTTAGAGCTTCCAAGTGCAAGTTTTATAAGGAAGAGGTCACATTTCTCGGAAATCTGGTTCTTGAAGGTGTCACTATCCCTCCCAACAAATTAGATGTGATCTGAGAATGGCCAACTCTTACTACACAGAAGCAACTTTAGGTTTTCTTAGGAACTATCATTTTTTAAAAAATTTCCCCGCACTTTCCCAGTTGGCCACCCCGCTCCATCCCCTCAATGGGAAAAACACCGTTTTGTTGGACCCCCAAATGTCAGCAGGCGGTTGAATCAATCAAGGAGGTGTTTGTGTCTTCTCCCATTTTGAAACACGCCAATCCCACCAAACTGTATATTGTTGCATGCGATGCTTCATTAGTAGCAGTGGGCGCAGTGTTGCTTCAGGACCACGATGGTCTTAAACATCTGGTCGCTTATTTCTCCCAAAAATTCACAGCTACAGAGCAGTATTGGGCCATTTATGACAAGGAACTGGCTGCTGTTTCATGGGCATTAACTCATTGGCGGTACCTGTTGCAAGGTGCTCGCCATGAGCTAGTGGTTTGCACGGATCACCAGGCTCTCGTGTATTTCCACAAACCCCAAAAATTGGCGCACTGGAAGGCCCAAACCTATAAGGACCTGTGCAGTTTTAACTTCAAATATGAATTTGTTAAAGGTGTGCTCAATGTCCTTCCCAATTTCCTAAGCCATAGTCCCGCTCACTGTCCCTTGGAACCTGAGGAAGTGGATCTCGTTACCATGATTCCTGTCACTCAGATTCTGTCAATTGTTCCCCCCGTTGTTTCCTCTGCTGCGTTGACTCCCAACATTCCATTATTGTCTAAGGTGTTAGCCAGTCAAACGGCCTGCCCTGAGGGTGTGGAGTTGGTTGAGCAGTTGGCTCACTCGAGTCCCAAACACTCCCTATACTCCTTAGAAGAGGGGCTCATTTACTTCTGTTCTCACGTTTGTGTTCCTCCCTCCTTCTGCCCGGAAGTATTCCATGCACACCATGATCCCCCAACAGTTGGACACCCTGGTAACAAGAAATGCACCAATCTGATCAAGCGAACCTTTAATTGGGCAGGACTGACCAAAGAGGTTTCGGCTTAGATTGCCAATTGTGTTATTTGTGCTAGGGCTAAGTCAGATTGCTCCAGAAAGAATGGCCTCCTGCACCCCTTACAGCAGGCGGAAGGTCCATGGACCTTGGTGTTCATAGATTTTATTGTTGATCTCCCTGTTCTAATGGGTTCACAGCGGTGATGGTAGTGGTGGATCGCTTTACAAAAATTTCTTTTTATCCCTTGCACTTCTGCGATTATGTCAGAAGAATCTGCCCATCTTTTCATATGACATGTGTTTTTGATGTTTGGTCTTCCCCAGGAAATTGTTAGCGACTGGGGTACTCAGTTTACCGCGCAGTTTTGGAGTGAACTCTTATCAATCCTGAAGATAACCCCCTGTTAATCCACAGCGTATCACCCCAGTCTGACGGTCAGACTGAGTGGGTTAATCAAGTTCTCGAACAGTACCTGCATTGCTATGCTGCAGCAGCACAGGATACTTGGGCTGGTGACTTGCCTCTCGCTCAATTTGCGTACAATAATGGGATCCACGCATCTATGGGGTTTTCCCCTTTTGAAGCAACGTTGGGTTATAACCCATCGTTTTCAGTCAGAACATGCTTGCAACCTGAGGTTCAAGCTGCCGCAGAGCATGCTGCCCATATTTGGTCAACTCAAGCTTTAATGTGGGAACACCTCGCTAAAGCCATCGATGACTATAAGTGATTTGCAGATCATAAGCGCCTTCCAGGTCATGACTTTATGGTGGGTTCCTACGTCATGCTTGATACCCATCATTTTGCAAATTCAAACCCCTTCCAGCAAGTTCGCCAGTAAGCGTTTAGGTCCTCATTTAGTGGAGAAGGTATTGGGCAATGGGGCGTTCCATCTGAAACTTCCCGCGCATTGGAAGCAGCACCCAGTTTTCCATGTTTCCCAGCTGTCACCCTTCAAGGGTGCAATTCCCATGGACCCAGAACCAATCGTCATAAATGATGGGGAAGAAGCTGAGGTAGAGGCCATCCTGGCATCTCGGAAGTTGCGACGTTCAGTCCAATATTTTGTGGCCTGGAAAAATACCCAGCTTATGAAAATAGATGGGTCAAGGTGCGCAATTGCATGAATTGTATGGCCCTGGTCAAAGCTTTCCACGCATCCCACCCCAAGGCTCCCCACCCTATTCAGAAGATCTCAACAATTATGGCTATCAAGTTACCTAAAGCACACAAGAACGTGGCTCTGGTGCAGTTTCCCGGTGGGGGTGCCATTCCTTTGGAAAAAGAAAAGGGTAATGTAAGCCTTGGGGAACGTCCTTTGGCTCTTGATTGGGTCATCTTTCCATTTCTGAATAAAAAGACAACAAAAAGGATGGTGGTACCCCTCATCACTCAGGGCGATCTCGCTCACATAGTAGATGAGCGATGGGTGACAGCCCTTCCACTTTGGATCCCACCCCCAGTACCCACACTCACCTCAGCAGAACTGTTGTGATGAATTAGTGAAATCTGTGCTGAGATTGCTGAATTGAAATTGGTCAGATTTAATTTGAGTGATAATCTGGCTGATGGCCAAAATTTGAATGGCTGTAAAAGCATGAAGAATGAGATATCAGCCAGATCGCCTGACGGCTCCAATTTGATCACTAAACCAGTAGAACAAATATTGGAGATCATTGATGAGGGTTCAAAGCCCTCTGATAGTAAGTTGGGCGTTGCAGCCAAAGTGCTGCCATTGACCAAACAAACGGTTGATTGACTGAGCGTGGGCGGGTTGGCCATCCTAAACCAATTCCCAACCAAATGGACCCATCCCTATATGGGGTGGCCTTGGGGAAAACCCATCACTCAGTCAGGCCAGATGCCATCATGCTAACCATCAGAAATGTAGTTGAGCCCTGGTTCAAATGTTTGAGGTCAAACTGACAGAGACTCAGCCCGCCACCAAATTTTGCGATGTCAGTTTCAAAGAACAAACCCATCCATTCCCAAACAATTTTCCAGTTAGGTTGAAATTGTGGGACCCAATCCCATCCTGTTACTACCCAATTGACCACTATTTAATCAGTTGTATAGCACTGAGAAAATTTTTGGTCAATTTTCTTACTTTCCTTTCCAAATAAAATTTTACCAAAAAACCAAATTTTTATTTTCCTTTTCTGACTGCATCCCAGATGGCATTTCCCTGGTGGCCCATTGGTCCGCACTCCAGATGGGATTTATCAGTTCTTTTGGTCACTATGATCCCCTCCATCATCAATTGGGTTCAGCGAGTCTGATATTTTTGGCTCTGAAAACCCCGTTATCATAAACTTCCAGCAGCAATACATGGGGATCTTATGGCCTTATGTCCATCAATTGCAAAAAAGAATCCATCTCCTTGCCGCCCCCATTGAGATGGCCTCATATGCCAAGGATCTCGTTGAAACTATCACAGTAATTCCACCCCCTGCAGCTAAACCCACTGTATTAGGAATGGGTTCAGTGTGGTTCATTGTCAGGATCCTCCTCACCTTGTTGTTGCACCACCACTTCGTGGTTTCACATTTCCCAGCTCCATATCAAGTTGTTCAGTCGGCAATGCCTCTGGCATTCTGGCTTGCTTTTGGGTGCTCACGCATCCTGACTGGCAAGTCGGTCTAAACATCTTCTGCCGTTTTCATGACAATATGATTTAATTGGGGACTCTTTAGGATAAAGAGTAAAGATCAAGGATGCTTAAAAGAGAAGCTGAACTTAGATGGTAATTGCTGTTAAATTTATGAGACCAGAGGAAAGGTTGTAACCTTTGGGATCTGAGCATGGATCAAGTATGGCGGATAAGGGTATAAATTCCTATTGGAGACATAAGGAGTATTTTAAGGAGAAATACAGGTTAAGCATTGGACCAAATTTGTTTAACTATTCAACTACAGATAATAGCTTCATACTATTATCAATCCAATGTCATCTATTATCAGAAAACGCAATGCGTGCACACATTGAACCTGTGCAGTTATTCTCCTGAAAACTATCAACTGGTGAAGAACCCAGGATTTTAACAAATTGGTGCTTACTACAGGCGGTAGTTGAGCAGGATACACCAGTACAAGATGTCATACAAGGATGAATTAAGAAAACTCTGGATGGATTTGGCAACTGTCAATAAGAACGCCTTGAATTTTGCAGATCATTGGGAATTCTCTACTTTGGAAGAGAGAGTTACCAAGATCAAGTAAGGAGTCAAAGATAACTTTAATTTCAGTAATGAGTTTCCAGAAAAAGTAACGTCATTAAAGAAAAAGGAAGGAAATTTAGTTTGAGAGTCTTTATACTTGAAAACTGTACATGAAGCAGATCGTCTCAATTTTGGGCATTCAGCACAGATAATGAGCGCCTGATGAAGCAAGTCGAATAGTTGAAGACTCATAAATGCAAATGAGAGCCCTATGTGGCGACTGAAGCTGATGAAAGGACCCCAAGAACTCCAGTTGGGAAGTTGACTATTCCATGAAATATGCTGACTTCATTTGCAGCCATTTTGGAGATGAATCCAAAAATCACTCTGCATGTCAGTCAAGTAGCTGAACCATGAGTGATGGTTAGAGAAACTTTGGAGGAATTTAGAACTATGGAAAACTTACCCAAATTCCATTAAAATAATGCCCCTGCATTTTTCTTATTATTTGACATGACAATGTTTGGGTACAGCAATTTTTAAAAAGCTTTGACAGTGATGAACTGTTTGGACACAGATTGTCAAAGCTTATTGTTACCTCATCTAGAGGGGGACAGATGGTCATACTCGGAGGTCAAGGCGGCCATAATGAAAGAATTTGGAAGTCCCAAACATATGTTGAAGTGCAAACTGGAATTCATTGGATTCCAATTTCATAAGGACAAGTCCTTAGCAAATTTTGCCTATCAATTCTACCAAGAATCGCAGCTTTTAGTCAGAGCAAAAGTGCTGGATAACTTTGATGCATATATTGCATTGCAAGTGGCCCTTTGGACCTATTGTGATCTACATCAAATGATGTCTTCCATGATTGAAATGTAGATTACCACCTCGCAGATGGTAAATCATTTGAAGATATTAGAAGCTGCATTCAATGCCCTAAATAGAAGCTTCAAATTGAGTCCAGTACAAAATTTGAATCCTACAAAGGGTACTGAGAGTGATAAGGAGTGCAGTAGACAAACCATGCCAGTAAATAAGGCTGAGTAGCTCAAGTGGATCAATAAGAAGGACAAACGCTGCTAGCAGTTTGGAGAAAAAGGACACTGCTGTTCAATGCAATAAGCCAAAGAAACAGATCAATGTGATCAAGGCAAAAGGGTCCAAACCCGCACAGGAGTCAGAAAAAGGGCTCGCAGCCTAGACAGAGAACAGTCTAGGGCTGCAGATAAACCCGTTCCCCCTGATATCTTGCATGAAGAAAATGATTTTAGTGATCTGTTTGTCAATGATGACATGCAGGATCAACTGTATCTAGTGGTCAATTTGGATGTTAATGCAGTAACCAGATCTGGAGATAAGGGGATCAACCCCAAATTAATCAAGGAAGTTTCTTAACTTTATGTGCGACAACTAGTGGACAATATTCAAGCTGTGGAGAATCTGGAAGAATTGAATGAGGTCAAATTAGATGAGGCAAACCTGTCTATCCCCCTTAGCACAATTAATCGATTGTTTCCTGATTTATTGGGGCAAATTATTCACACCCTCAATTTGGCAAATAATTTGCTATACACTCAGTAAATAAGATCTTACAATACTTTGAGTGTAATATTGATATACTGGTTAATCAAGTCTGGGTGCAGGCAATAGTTGACAGTCAAGCGAATATCAATATTGTTTCAACCAAGCTAGTAAAGAATATGAGAATCTCACCTGATCTAGAACACAAGAAAAAGTATGGGACAGCCAGGCCAAATACCACCATCTCCTGTGGAGCGTATAGTGCTTTGCCACTCTGATTTGGATCTTTAGTGGTATCTGCCTCAGGAATAGTTTTGGCCAACCAAAGCTACAATATTCTGATCAGGACGGAGTTTCTATGGAAGTACGGAGTTAAATGTAACTTTGAAGATAATATGTTGATATATCAGGGCAGACGTTACCATTGGTTTATCAGAAATTTGGGGAAGCTCCACTAACCAGGAGGAATAATTTCATTAATCTGATCTATAATGATGGCATTGTCACAATTTGTTACCAATTAGTTAGCCAAAAGCAACAAGAAATGCTGACAGAAATCCTGGAAGTTTAGGGAAGTCCATTAAGTATCAAGAATTTGAGAACCACACTGCCATGATCATAGATTACCGCCAACATGAGATTGACGTTGGAGATACCTGAGCTGCTGTATGGAGATTTTGGAAGCCCCTGGAAGAAGTCCAGAGTAGATCCTTGAGTGGCTCCTGGAATAATAATGCTGGGCCATGGAGAAATTCGAGTTTTCCTGGTGAACTTAATTGAAAAACTGATGAAGAGTGAGAAGAATCAGATCATCACGCTTGTTTGTCTAATCCTAATGCTGAGTTGAGGAAATTCCATGATTATGGGACCTTCAATGAGATAGAATTACCAGCAAGGGTGACCAAAAGTATAAATTTATTGGTCAATTGAGAGCAACTCGCTGATCTGGTGGACAGACAGCAGGAGGAGGTGCTCAATTTATTTGACAAGTATCAGGAAGTATTTTCCTAGGATGATCATGATTTAAGATGTGCATGAAATGACATTTACAAAGTTGAAACTGGGAAAAATTTGCGATAAGAATGAGACCGTTTTGACAGTCAAAGGCAGCCAAAGCAGTAGTGGAAGAAAAGATCAGTAAACTAGTGAAGCATGGGCTTCTAGTTTTGTCATCTAGTCCCTGGGCAAGCATTATCTGATTGTGAATAAGAAGGGTGACTATAATTGGGTGGAGATCAATTATTAAAAGTTGAATAAGATAATGAAGAAGTATTTGTATCC
Source organism: Massospora cicadina (assembly GCA_022478985.1). NCBI lineage: Eukaryota > Fungi > Entomophthoromycota > Entomophthoromycetes > Entomophthorales > Entomophthoraceae > Massospora > Massospora cicadina. The sequence goes on from JAKSZP010001348.1 coordinate 24,964, forward strand.
ACTACCATGAATTAAAAATGCTTTAGATCAATTGGGAGAAGCAAAGTGTTTCTCTGTAATGGATCTAATAAAAAAAATTTGCAAATTGATATGCCAAAGGAAGACCAGGAGAAATGCGCAAGCATCACCGCGCAATGGCTTTATCTTCCAATGAGGATGCCCCAAGGTCTATGTAATGCGCCCGTGACGTTCCAGAGGGACATGGACGGCAATTTAAATGACCTGAAGTTGTCATGTGTCCTGGCGTACTTGAAAAATATAAATGTGTTCAGTATGACATTTACTGACCATTTACACCACTTGAAAGAAGTCTTCAAGAGACTGTCCATGGCTATCCTGAAGATCAAGCTGAGGAAGTGTCACTTCTTTAAGAAAGAGTTAAATATCTGGGATTCATTATCAACTCTAATGGACTGCAGCTGAAAGCCCAGAAAATTGAGGCCATAAGAAAATGGTTGTACCAAAAAGTGTCCAAGATATCCAAGTATTCCTTATAAGGGTCAGATACTACCAAAGATTCATTTGGGATCTCATGAGAATCACCAAGCCCCTCTTTTATTTGCTGAAGGATCAGAAAAAAAGGATTCATTTGAAATGAAGAGACCTAGAGTTCTTTCAATGAACTATGCCAGTACCTGATAGATTATCCGATATTGAAATATTTGAATTTCAATAGAGAATTTATAATACAGGCCAATGCTTCATTAATAGAAATCTGTGCCATCCTGAGCCAAGTGGATGAACTCAGGATGAACATCTGGTAGCATATGTGAGCCAGATGCTATCAGCAGCCAAAAGGAATGACATCATCACTGAGCGTGAGTGCCTTGCTGTAATTTATGCATGTGCACAGTTTTGGGTGTAAATTCATGTACTGCACTTTAAAGTGATGATGGACCACTTTTAGTTGCATTGGTTGCACAACTTAAGAGAAATGGAAGAACAACTGGCCTGGTGGGCATTGAAGCTACAGGCTTACGATTTATGAGATAGTCCACCAAGTGGGAGCTTCTCATCAGAATGTGGATGGCTTATTTAGGTTACCAAGGGTCCAAGTGGTATACCAGCAAGCGGATGAGCTATTCCAGAGAATGGTTGAAGTAGAAATCAGGAACAATCCCTGATAAATTTAAGATGCGCTTCAAAAAGTGATGTAAAACACCAAGACCATGGATGGACAAGTTTTAAGATGATAAATGGAAATTGATTACTATTTCCAAGACTGTCAGAGCAAGTGTCAATAGTTCAAGCTGCGCATAAGGTTGTTGGCCATGGTGGCCTGAGGAATATGACCAATCACATTCATCATTATTAATGAGGGTCTATCAACTACAGTGTAGCGGATTATCTGTCTTGTTGTGTGAAGTGCCAGCTGCACAAGCCTCACAAGAACATGACCAATAATGACTGGTCCGCCCTGGATTTGCCTGGCATATGGCGTCCATTAACTTGATGGTACCATTAACCATGAGTACATGGGGAGTCAAATACATTATAGTTGCAATTGACCATCTGACTAGATGGGCAAGATGAAGGCCCTGGAGAAAGTGGACACTACAAGCACTGTAAAGTTTATCCTAGATCAATTAGTATACTACCATGGATGCCCACAAGTCTTGTTGAGAAACAATGTAACAAATTTCACATCCCACGTGATCCTAAGATTTAATAAAATAATATGGTCTGAGGAGTTGTGTCAGTACCTTACCAGCTGGAGATGAACGGAATGTTAGAATGGGTCAATGGAACGCTGGCCACAACGTTGAGGAAGCTGGTTGCAGGGAGAACTTCTGCATGGGGAACATACCTCAGTTAGGTGATGTTTGCATATAACATAAGACTTTATACAGCGACGGGAAAAAGCCATTTGAAAAACTATATGGAAGGAAAGCCACGTTACCACCAATTCTATATTCAGTGGTTGAACCAACCTTGAAGATGAGTGCAGAGCATTACCTGATCCAATTATCAAATATCCTGGTCAAAATGCAATTGCAAGCATTTGATACAACCTTAAAGAAAAGTATCAAGGCAAAAATGATGGATGATATGAACCAACCGGCCTTATAAGAATACCAAATAGGCGAAAGAGTTGCCTATTGCAATATGCATGGTTTTGGAAGAAGAAACAAGCTAGATGCATTGTGTCCAGGTCCATTTAAGATTATAGTCAAGATGGCGACAGTTGCCTATTCTATCAAAAACCTCTTTGATGGAAGGATTATGCATTTTGAGTCCATGCTAAATATTTAAAGCAGTGGATCAAAGAGAAAAATAATTAAAAGAGTGTTCCCAAAGGACTGCTGAATCATTGAGATGGTTATTTCCTAATGATTTGGTTTAGTCCTAAAAGGGGACCGCTGAACCAAAATAGATGGTCAAGTTCTAAAAAATAAGACCTCTGAATCATAGAAAACTGGTAGCTCAGAGTATACGTAGGAACCAGTTTGGGGAATAAATAAAAAAGGTGGACCGCTGAACCAAGTGAAGGTCATGTCCCAAATAAAAAGCAAAAAAATAAAAGATTGATAAAAATATAGGGAAAAGACATTAAAAATGCATAAAAAAAGATATATTTTCATAATTTTACTGTTTATCCTTAACCTGGGGATGATTCCGCCTATGTCGCCTCTTGGGGAGGGAGGGTGTATCACAGTAGGAATAGACAAACCATTGAAATCTATGTGAGATCGGACGCTAGCAAGAGTTAGACCTACTCAAAGCCAAGTTCATTGAGCGAAGGCTGATCCCTGTGCTATGTGACAAGGGGAAGAGAGATGGAAATATCAGTACTTGCCAAACGCAATACCCCAGACTGGAGAGGGAAGCAACATAACAAGAAGAGGCAGTTGGTGAATAACCTTAAGCAATCCCAATATTGCACCAGAGCCAAAAGATTGGTCTTGAGCGCTTGCTGATGGGCTTCATCAAGAATATTGGACATATGATCCAGCATTGAGCAAGGTATACTATGCATGGGTTGCCAAACCATGCCCCAATTAAAGCCATCAGGGGAAGGTACTGATGGGATGTTCAAGAAACAAGATAGTTGTGCAGGGAGCGGATGGCATCCTGCAGATGACGATTATGAGCTTCTTGGAAGAAAAAGCAGAATGAGCGGTGGAAGCCAGGAAAGGCTGGAAGCTTAATGGCCCAATTTTGGAGAGCTTGATCAGCAAAATGAAGGGCATAGGCTGCAGCATCTTGATCAAAGATGTTTTTGAGATTTGAGGGGTTCAGAGCTATATGTAGAGCCTTGGTTAATCAGGTCCTCAATTCTTTGTAGGGGAGTTTGAAACGTTCACAGTTTTTGATGGCTAGTTCAGTTGAAAGAATAGCTAGTTTGTAAAGCTGGCCAAGTTGGAAAAGGAACTCTGAAATCAAGTCAGATCTGGAAAGGAATGATCAATCAATAGTGGATGGAATTGCTTCAGGGGGTTTGACAATGATTGTAGGGGTATCTGAAAATGGAGCCAAATCCAGGAGAGTATCAAAATCTAATTCAGGAATCGATGACAGAAGAAGAATTGGCTGCAAGTCATTTGAGACAAACACTAATCTGGTTTCTTCAGAGTAGGATAACATTTCCAGTAGTTCTGAGGAAGGACTGGCTATGGGTACTTAACTGGGAGTATGAGTCCTGGGAGGACCATAGAAGAGATTTCGTCATGCAGATTGACTCGTCAGTTGGAAGAGCTGAACATCTTTATCAGACATGCTGTCAAGCAGTTGCTGGTTCAAGATCCCAATCTAACATATGAGCTGGATGTGAGGGGGAATTCAGACTTTTTATAATAGTCAACATTATGCACTTCAGTATCAATTAGGCTCTAATTTTGGAGAAATTAATCTCAACATTAATGAGATAAGCTTTTCAGAGAAGAATTTAGAATGAGATGAGCAAAGAAGTGATTATTAGGAAATAATAAGAGCAGATATAATTGAGCATATTTAATTGAGCCATGAAACAAACAGTAACGGCAGTAATTTTCTGTCAAGTATTAGGAGGAAGATCAGGAAATCAAGGATGTTGGACCAAGAATCCTGAATATGACAACGGGTCATATGCCCTGACTGGGGGGAACTGGAACCTGGGGCTAGTATCATCACAAGTAAATCAATCAGCCCAGCACAACAGAGGGTTGTGGGGACTACACTCTGAGGAGGCGATAGTGAGGAGGAAGAAGAAGAGAACGCATGCTGAATGTTGTACTGATAAGCGTTGAGTGCAGATTGACCGTGCTCCACTAGAAACCAAGAGATATTTGACCTGGTTCCCAGGGTGGTATTCTCCTATCTTGATCCTATTCTCACTGGAAATCTAGGCAAGAGGGGGGATGTGTAGGGATTATTACCCACCTTTCCAGCTTTCTAGATTACCATGTATTAATAGGGGATAATTTCCTATGGTGAGTGAATTGGAATCGATTGACCCCAATTTCCAGTTAATAATGTTTGGTGGATTTTAAGTGATTTTCTTGGTTCAAATTCATCGGAGATTGTTCCAGCTTAATACTTAAGATCTCGTTGGTATGAGTTGCCAATGAAATGGGGGAATCTGATATTTGATTGATGATTAACTATCAGGTGTACTGATTGGGATCAGTCAGGTTTTATCACCAACTGATTGGGAATTTAAGGAGCAAGTTGTAAGGCGAGTGATGCCACCTGAAACTAGTGAATTGATCATTTGGTTACAACCTGTCATATTGGAAAACAAGTCCCATTACCTAAGCAGGTCACTCACCAAATATATTTGGTTCGCTGGGATTAAGTGGAAAACTTTAGGGACACTTTTTATGACTCTTTCCATTTTAGGTCTCAAGGATGTCCAATGAAGAAATCCTAACCAGATGGAGAAGACCATTGCTGGTGATACGTTGAAGGTAAGTTCAATGGCAACGGCTGCTGTTTCATGGATGTTGCGCCAACCAAGGGTTGGGCGCCAAATTCCCTCCATAAATTCCCCTGATAATTCACAATAAAAAAAGAGAAAATAGCAGAATTTATTATTGGTTATAATTCTATTCATCTATAGGAAATTATTGCTTATATGCTTTAATTGGGGACTCTTTTGCAGGATAACAGATAAGGAATGAGGATTCTTAGAAGAGAAGCTGAACTTAGATAGTAATTTCTATAGACTCTGTGAGACCAGAGGAAAGGCCGTGAACTTAGGGATCTGAGCATGGATCAAGTTAGGGGGATAAGGGTATAAGTCCCTACTGACGACATCAAGAGTATTTCGTGGAGAAATATAAGTCAAGCGTTAGAGCAGATTTGGTTATCTATATATTATGGATTATAGTCTTTATTCTAATATCAACTACTATAATCTACTATTAGACAACGTGAATCGTTCACATTCTGAACCTGTGCAGTTAAACAATTTAGGGGTTATCTATCATGAACAATCAGTGAAAGCCCATAGTTTTATCAACGTGTGATACAAGCATCCAAAAATTTGTATCAATTTGAGCATTTGGTCCCAGAAAATTGATATTTCAATTATTATTGGTTTTTTTGCACTGCCCCATGTCTAGTAATAGTATTTCCTTCAATAATGACCTTGAGCTGATCAGAGGGGCAGCTGTAAGATGATATTTTTTTATTAATCTGTAGAGAGTGCATTGTTTATTTGAGTATTGCTTGCTCTCCATTTGAGCTTGCTCTATTTTTGAGTTTCTAGTGGACACAATTTGAGCAACAAAGGAGGTCCTATAAGCAGTCCTCCTTGGAAGATAAACCAATCAGAACTGGCAATTGTGAGAGACTGTCAGAGTTTTGGTGTATTGATCCTGGGTGATAAACAATTGAGAAATACTGGTTTTGTAATCATAAGGCCATTAGAATAACAGCCATCAGGGTCACATGTCTGATGTAACCATTTAAGGGAGGTGTGATCAGTCATTACTATAAAGTGCGTTCTGTAGATGAAGGGACATAAATTTTTTTAATGGTTAGGATGTCCACCAAACGCTTGTGCTCAGTGATGCTATAATTTCATTCAGCTTAAGAAAGACTCTTGCTAAGGTATGTGGTTAGATGTTTACCTAGTTGCCATTGTGGTTTACCATAATGGCACCAACAGCAACATTTGTTGAAGTTGATGAATAGAAAAAAGGCTTATTAAATTTGGGGTACATCAACATAAGAGTTTTGGCTAGTGCCATTCTTAGCGCATCAAAGGATTGCTGTTGTGGCAATTTCCAGTGAAAGGGAACATTTTTCTGTGGTAGATAAAAAAGTGTTCTGAAAGCTCATCAAAATGGAGAAATAGATCGTTGGTACTACCAACCATCCCCCAATAAAACCCAAATTTCTCTCAGTTTTCTTAATGGCAGCATTTTATGTATGACAGTGTCCTTCTCTAGTAATGATTAGATTCCTACTTTCGTTACTTTGTGGCCTAGAAATTCCAACTCTAATTTAAAAAGTGCACTTAGAAGGCTTCTATTTTAAAGAAGCTGTTTTCAAATGCTTAAAGACTTGCCAAAAATGGTCAATATAAAAGCTAAAAGTTTGGTATTAAATTTTGATATTTATTTAAATAACCTATGACACAGGACATTTTCAGGTTCCCAGGATGCCGTCCAAAGCTCGTTGGAACGTAGCAAGGGCGTTTCATAGCCCTTGTAGCGTTCAAGTAGGAGAAACATGCCCTCTTTAGTGATGAGAGTGCACTTAGCTTGGTCTTCTAAAGCAAGGTTATCTGCCAGTACCCGCTGGATAAATCTATTGCAGATAATAACTGTGATCCAGCTAACTTTTAAAGTGAATCCTCAATCCTAGGTAAAAGGTAGCTGTCCTTTCAAGTAATTTATTTCAATTAACAACAATCCATTACCATGCAATGGGACCCATCTTACTTCTTCACTTAAAGCATAGGTAAACCCAAGATTTTTGAGAAGGCTTCAGTAGACTGGCCTACAAAAGTTGTTTTAAATTTGATGGTTACTTGGGCTTCCTCTATATTGGATTTTCTATAATACTTGGTCTGTATTATCAAATCATCTTCAGCATCTATCCAATGAGACAATATGGTCATTTTTTCTAAAATATAAGTTTAGCATAAAAGTCAGATTATTTAGCTAAGAGTCTAACGTTGGCCTCTCATTGAGCTTTAGTAAGGTCTGAGCCAATATTATGGTCAAATTGTGGCTATAGTAGGAAGACCTTTGAGCCCAAAATTCCAGAGATTACCAAATTTAATCACACTATGCAATTTGTCAACTGGCAACTGACAAACATAAACTATAGGTTCCTTTTTCTATATGATATGAGAGGTTGGAGTCATATTTTTAACAAAACTGATGGTCCCTGAAAGGCCAGATCCAGTATTCCTGAGCAGGAAAGAATCACCCTGGTGGATGGAATATCTACCACACAAACTTCTAGTATATAGCTGAGGGGAATATGTACTTGGATACGTGTATTTACAATAATTTGTTCCTGAGCTGGTACTACCACTTGAGATTGAGCTTAAAGGCATTTCTTCTTGAGCTTCAGTTGACTTAAGAGGCATTTTTGCACGAGGTACTACTACATGATAATTGATTAAGTATGAAGTTTGGTTGACTTCCATGAGAATAATCTTTTCCTAGGATCTTCTTTTTTTGTGGCTGTATATTGCAAAATAAGCAGACCCTTTAATCAAAGATAAACAAATAGGACTAAGCTAGATTAATTTATTCTAGAGTGCTCATGTAATAATTGAGTGCCTAATAAAAACACATAGCTCTGTTTTCCAAGGACCACAACAAGAGCTTTTGTATGGTTTTAAAAAAATGGGTAAGGCAAAGTAAGCTCCAAAAGACCTGGTTCAATGTGGTCCAGCAGTTGTGTTCTCAACATTATGTTGAATATTAGGGCAACTTTGATTTGATTGACCAGCTTAGAGGATATAACGTTCACTGTGAGCCGGTATCAACAATGGCATGAACTTTTAATCTGAATACTCAAGCTATATCTTTAGTGATTGAGTCCCCAAATTCAATTGTAGGGTAAAGAAAGAAGATGGGGGTCACAGAGGGGATAAGAATAATCCAAGCCAGAGTATTTATTTTTGATGGTCATATCAGCAAAATCACTGGTCAAGGGGGCAGAAGCTGCAATAACCTGAGAAGTAGAGGGTTAAGGCATAAGATGTATTTAAACATGAAGAGCTTCCCCCTTCATGTTAACGGTGCTTTCCCTCCTCATCTGAGATTCTCTTGTAGCATTTCACAGCGGTATGCCAGCATCTTCCACAGTATGTGCACTTTATATTCCTTTTATCTCTTTTTTCTCAAGAGCATTGACCTGAGGACGTCCTTTGGGAGAATAGCTGGGTTTGGAAGCCTTCTGAAGTAAATTAGTGGGGATCTCAACAAAGGCCGCCATTATGTTCAGGATGCTTGTTAAGTTTCTATGAAAGCGCTGATGTGCAACTGTAAGCTGGGGCAAGACGCCAAGGCTGAGGTAATGGCAGTATTAAGATAATAGAGGGAGATGCAGTCACAAAAAACCAAGTGTTTATACTCAAGTAAAATTGATTGGCAAACTCAGTTGGCGTTTCTCTATGTTTTATATGAAAAATTATGAAGGATTGTTTATCAAAGACAGGGTCTTTCACTTCCAATATATTTTATTATGACTCACTTAACTTGACTTCAAGTTTGGCTATTCTTCAAGTGGGGGACCATGATTTTTTGAGTAATATGGCTCAAACAGGTGGAAAGGTGTTTATGTTTTAGTTGGTCAGTAGCTTCTTCTACGTTGCTTTCATTAACATATAAAAAGGAGACAATACTTCCTTCACTAGGGACATAAATTATCCTATATGAGGGCTTGAGCTAGTAGAGATGGGTTTGGATAAAATATTAATCCAGTCAGTGCAAAAGGTGCATAAATTAAGCACTAAGCATCGATTGTATTTGTTAAGTCACATCTGATCAAGTTGAGCCCTCAAATATTTCACATCATTCTATAGGTCTGTGTAATGAGTCATTACTGTAATAAAGGTGGCCTTATATCTAAGTTGTTCCTTAAGTCTTAAAATTCAAAAATTCTAGGCTTCTATAGCTGCTTTAATGAATGGTTGTTCCATTTTGATACTTAATTTTGACTGGTAAGTTAGTAAACTAGTAAAAGATGTGGTCTAATCAAACAACATTAAGTTGGGAAAAACTACTAAAGTTTATGAGCTCGTCAGCTAAGGCTTTAAGGTTATAGTTAGGGTCAAAAGGTTGGCCTTTGAGGTTCACACCACAACTGTGAGCTACAGCTGCAATCTAATTTAGAGTCAAGAAACTTTATTTTGTATATAACTCAATTGGTTTTAGTTGTCATGGTTGAACGACTTAAAGTGAGAAATAACGCCAAGGATAAGGCTGGCCGACAGGAGGCCCAGAAGGTGAAACTTCAGGCTCTTCCTGACCTTAAGCACATGTTAGACCAATGCTGGGTATAAGCCAAATATGCCCAGGTTGGTAACAATGAGGTGCAAAACGCCCAGCCCCTTGTGTTGGCCCAGGCGTTAAAATGGACGATCTACATTACAAACAAAGATGGTTCGATTTGGTTAATTGGCGAATGGGGTTTTGAAACCCATTCAAGTTATGAAATTATGAGTTTGGGTAGAATACAGCTGCAATTGATCACTCGAGTGAAGGCAATTTTTGGTGTAATCTACCAAATTGGATGGGAGCGTTTGCCTATTGGAGCATCAAGGCTTGGGCACACTTCCACAGACCTATAATTACCCTGACTCAGCTTAAATATGTTTTTGCAACCAACACTCCTTGTTGGTCAACTATTACCAATAAAGTTTCCCCATTTTACCATTTATTAAATGTTATTTTTGACGATCCTGTGCGCAGACCCCTTTAAGGAGGTCTCACGCCACATTAACCAAGCCATTTTGAATACAATGATATTATCCCTTAGTGCACCGTTGGTTCTCCATGGTACCCTCCAACCTGGGACGTTTACCACTTCTCTCCTTGTGCACCTCATTGTTTTTGGTTAATTATTTCTTGCACTCCTTTACTTTAGCTATTATTGCTCCAGAACCCTCTTCTGTGCTCTTGTAGCTTTGGTACTGTCAGGATTTCACTGAATTCACATATCTCCAATAAAATCCCCTTCCTCATTTCCCCTGACATCATCAGGAGGAGTGAGCAATCTATCACAATTTATTAAAGTTGATTGATTGGATCCCAATCAACTAATTGAAGATTTGATTGCACAAAGATTAATTCACTCTGATAGATTACAAACCATAAAAAAGCCTATAAATATTTCCTCTTTTAAAAAATAAAAATAGGTCAATTTTAACCTGTATTTTCTTATTTAGTTCATTGCATTTTTGAAGAATCCGCCCAGTGTAACTTTGAGATACAACCTGCCCCATTGGAAGTGTAATTCAAAATTTCCAGACTGGTGCTCACTACAGGGGCTCTCTGAGTTATACACCAGTGACCACGTCTATCACCATGGATTCTCAATTTTCACCTGACAAGGCTCAAGATCAAGAGCAAGGCAGTATTTTACGATGGGTCCCTTCAATTGGAGCCCAAATCCCAAGATTACCCTCCACGTTGGAATTTTGGGCCAACTTGGAATTCTATAATCCTAACTTAGATTTTTCAGACTTTCAAATGCCACCTGAGGCCTTGCAAAATATCATCAATCAATTACTTAAAGGGGCTCTAATCCCTGGAATACATTCTACTCAATCTCAATAGAATGCAGTACCTTCTATATTGCAAGAAGTGCTGCAAACCTCTCAAATGCCAGGGATTGGCTCTGATCAATATCTACAACAACTTGTACATCCTACATTATACCACTTGCTGCCTGTAGTTGGAATGCACCATTAAGGGATGCACAATTTACTAGAAGGACTCCAATCCTTGAATAATTATATTTCCGACTTTTTCAAGTCAGCCTCCAAGTTTAGCCAAGATAATCGTGATGCTATTATTAATAATTGAACTTCCCTCAACAAAGTACAACAGCAGCTCATTCAGTTCGATCATGGGATATCAAATTTTACTGATGTACAATTTCCAAAAAAGGTTCAAGAGATCCAGAAGGAATGGAGAGAGGGTGTTTCCCAACTCTCTGGGCGTAGTCAATCAATGCAGGAAGAAATTAGAACCCATCTTTTTCAATTGGAACAATTGTACTCAGGAATTCAGTTCTGGGTCAATAAAGTAGAGAAAACCTCTGGAAATATGGGTCCTCCTGGGGTAGAAGAACCTCGTGGGCCACCTGGAGGTGTAGGGCCTTGTGGACCTCCTGGAGCTGATGGTCCCCATGGACCCCCAGGTGCAGATGAACCTCGTGGACCTCCAGGCGCTGATGGTCATTCAGGATCTTATCAGCAAATTAACTCTCTCATGAACATGACTACCCACTTACGTGAACAATTCTCTAAGGTGGCCAAAGAATGCAATCTAACCCCTGATGGGGTACCAATTGACCCCTTTTGACTCTGCAGTCCTTGTCCAATGAATTGATTAATTTGGGAAAGTGAGCCAAGGACTCTGGTATCTTATTACATGCTTGTGAATCAAAAGGGAATTGCTCCAAGCGAAAATCGAGACTCTGGAACTCAAGTACAATGCACAACAGGAACAGATTTTTGAGCTATCTCGCTGACTAGATGAGAAAGTAGGGCATGCAGACCTGAATTGACAGATTAACAAAATTTGGACGGAAGCTGTTGGTCCTTACCCTCAATTTTCTTCTCAAGCATCAGATTCTGCCTCTTATGTGTCTACTCAATTTGAGCAACCTGGAGTGCATGTTTTGACTACCAATGCTCCCCTGAGTTTCAATCTAGTATTCAAGGACAAATACTCGCCAGGGGAAGGCAGCATTACTGCTTTTCTATATCTGTATGAAAAGGCATTAAGTGAGGCCACGGATCACCAAAAGATTAATTACTTACCTAATTGCCTTACTTGATTGGCTCAAGATATTATGGTTTCCCACTTAATGACTTGCTCTACTTGGGCTCAAGTCAAAGAAGCATTGATCAAAGAATTTGGAAGTGAGAGACCCTATCTTCGCAAAAACAGGCCTTTATGGGTATACAGCCCCACCAAAATGAATCTATTAAGGACTTTTCTCATCAGTTTTATCAGGAAGCTCAAACTCTTGTAACCTGTGGTTGGTTAAACTTGGACAATGCAATAAGCGCAGTTCTGTCAGCCTTTACTACTAGGACGCAAATGCAAGTTTATCTGATCAGTGTCAAAAAGAATTTTCAAGGTATTTTGGATATTAAGGAGGCCTTATTGGAGTTACCCCCTCAATTCTCTGAAAAACTCTGAGTTTATGAGTCTCCTAGACCAGTCAGTCCAAAGTCTTTACCATGCCTGAGAACACTAGAGCGATCCAATATAATTACTGTCATCACTACTTTCATACTGAGGATCGTTGTTTTAAAAAGGAAGCAGATGAAAAAAAGAAAAAGAGATAAGATAAATAAGATTCTTCACCTTGATAATGATGTGAGTGCGCAGCAAGAGCAGCAAAGTTCAATTGAGTGTAATAAAGATGACCATTCTTCTTATTCCTTGCCCTCCTTATTGGCATTATCCTCTAAGTTTGGAAGCACCATTACCCAAATTAATTTCCGAGTAAATCAAATCAATGCTGAGGCTATCATAGATACTGGATCCCCAGTGAATGTTGTCTCCTCCAAATTGGTCAAATGGATCAAATTAACCCCCAATATTTCTTATTATGAAGAATATGGCACCGCCAGCCCTCAGAGTACTCGGTCTATTGGAGCTTTTTAATCCCTTCCTTTGAAAATTGGGAAATTAACCTTTACCATTCCAGCGATTGTGCTCAATAATTTGAGTTATGACCTACTATTGGGAACTCAATTTTACGAGAATTTGATGGAATTATCAGCTACCATGACTTGTTGTTGTCTCTCTTGGGGTATCGAGTTCCCTTACTTTTATCTAATCATGCTTCCACCTGACGTCAGTTATGTCTGCTAGAAGGAACTAAAAGGTCTTTTTCACTTCAGTATCAAGTTGAAGATCCTCATGTAAAATTACCTCCTACCATGGCTGATATTGAAGAGGGAATGCCTATTTTTTCTCCTGAGAAATTAGTTATTCCACCAAAATCACAAGTGATCATTAATACTTCTTTGCACTTTCAATTCCCAAGGGGCATTTGCTACAAGTCCAGGGCACTGTCAATCCTTCTGCCAAAGAACTCTTGCCTTGTCCTGGAATATTGGAATATGCTTATTCAGGCTCTTTATCTGTCTTACTAGCGAACCTTACTGAAGTGCCAAAACTGGTAGATTAAGAGCACCCAATTGCTTATGTCAAGCTGTTACCCTTATCTCATATCTATGATGTTAGACCCTTTGGGAGTTTACAAGACTTTGGATTGGAGAGTGATCAGGAAATCTTTACTGTGGGACCTGCTATCGAGAAACATCTCTCTAAGGAACAGGAGAAACAAGTGCTTCAATTATTGGACAAATATTATGACATTTTTGCTAGGCATACTTACGATTTTGGGAAGATGAAAGGTGTAGTGCATACTGTTGAAACTTGTGATCACCATCTTATCCGTGCGAAGCCCTATCATAAATCCAAAGTAGAAGAAGCCCAGGTTACTAAGGAGTTGAACCAATTACTGGAGGCTGGATAATTGAAACCCTCCAATAGTCCCTGGGCATCCCCATTGTTGTTGGTTAAGAAGAAAGATGGTTCTCATCGAGTCATGGTGGATTATCATCGATTGAATGCTATTACCTGATGGGACTGTTATCCCTTACCTAGGATTGATGATTCTCTTAGATTGTTGGCTGGATCCACCTATTTTCGGCCAAGGACTTAGCCAGTGGATATTGGCAAATCGAACTGTCTCCAGAAGATCATGCTAAGTGTACCCTGATTCTGAGTGAAGGATTGTTTGAACCAACTCAAATGCCTCAAGGCCTAAGCAATGCCCCCGCAACTTTCCAAAAGGCCATGGACAGTATGATCCGGGATTTAAAGCTTAATTGTGTTCTGGTATATCTTGATGACATTACCGTGTTTTTTTTAGTACTAGATGGTCCAGACATTACCATGTTTTCCAAAACCTTTACTGAGCATTTTAACCATTTAAAAAAAGTATTTAGCTGAATTTGGAGCTCTTCCTGAAAGCTTAAGCCCTCCAAGTGCTCATTCTTTCAAAATGAAATGGACTTCTTAGGACATCAGGTTTCAGCTAAAGGGATTTGACCCTTGTGGACAAAGTTCAAGCCATCCAACAGATGCCTCCTCCCTCTTCTTTATGGGATATTCAAGTCTTTCTCAGTACGTTTGGGTATTACTGGCAATTTATTCCCAACTTTGCTGATATAGCTGAACCCTTATTTTATCTATTGCAAAAAGGAGTGTCTTTTGAGTGGGGATCAGCTCAAGGACAGTCTTTCAATTCTCTGCGTACCGCCTTGATGAAGGCACCTGTTCTAATTCACCCCCAGTTTGATAAGCCTTTCTTTCTACATATGGATGCAAGCAATGTCGCTATTGGGGCTATTCAATCTCAGTGTGATGAAAGAAATAAGGATCATCTTGTTGCTTACTATAGTAAAACTTTGTCAAAGGCCAAACGAAATTATAGTGTTACTGAGCGGGAATGTTTGGTTATAATTTTGGCCATCAAGCATTTTTGGCCCTTTTTATATGGTACCCATTTCACCGTTATTACCGACCATTCCTTGTGATGGCTGCAGAATATGAAGGATCCTGACGGAAGGTTGTCCCATTGGGCTTTATGATTGCAAAATTACGATTTTTCCATTTTTTATTGCTCAGGAGCTCAACATCAAAATGCGGATGGGTTATCCTGACTACCTATTCTGACCTTGGAACCAGAAAAAGAAGAACGCTTGTATAATCTTATTGGATGACCTGAATTATGGGATTGAGAGACTGAAGAGGATTGAGCTTATCTAAAATCAATTACCAAGGTTACTATGATTCAAGATGGAGCTTTATATTAGAAAGTCAAGTCTAAGTGGTTGCCCTTCCTACATCCCAACTCCAGGTTTTATGCTGCAATGGAAGGTCATGAACAAGTCGGTCATAGTGGCTTAAAGAAAACTCAAGAATGGTTGAAGTCTCAATACTATTGGAACAACATGACCAAGTTCATTTGGAAGACTCTTGACTCATGTCTTACTTGCAAATGTCATGGAACTACCAACCCTACTTATCAACATCAAGTCATTTCCCCAACTAAGGCATTCAAAGTAGTCAGCATTGATGTTGTAGGGCCTTTTCCTCGAGGAGTGCATGGTCATCAGTATATCATTATGGCTGTTGACCATTTGACCAAATGGGTTAAGGCCATTTCAATTGCTACCCCTTTGGCTAAGACTGCAGCCTTATTCCTATATCAGCATATTATTTCCCATCATGGATGTCCAAAGGTCCTTACGTCAGATAATGGGACTAATTTCACCTCGCAGCTTATACAGGAGTTATCAAAATTGTTTAACACTACTCAGCAATTTGTTGTCCCATATAATCCATCCACAAATGGGGCCATTGAACAAGTTAATGGAACCTTGGTCTTGATTTTAAAGAAAATGGCCTCGACTGATCCAACTAGGTGGAATTATTTACCTAGTGCCTTGTTTGCTTATTGGATAAGCTATTACCACATTGTCAATATGTCCCCATTTAAGTGTATATATGGGCGGGATCCTTCAGTCCCTTCTAGTGCAGACTATCCTTGAAGAAAGCATCCCAGAAAATTTTGATTTAGTTATGAGAAATTTGGCTGATGAGATTATCCGCCTCAGGCTCAAGCAATGAATTCAATTGAAACCACCACTCAAAGAAAGACTCTATGAAGCAATCAACATAAACCAGTCTTACCTGAATATCAGATTGGAGATTATGTTATGTATTATCATTCTCAGACAGGTGGATGGACTGAAAAGCTGGGAACTAATTGGTCTGGTCCTTATAGAATTATATTCTGAAAAGGATTGGAATATTTGATTGTTCATACTGATACTGGTATTGTGGTAAATCATATTCATCCTAGGTTTTTAAAAAGTATCCTCCACTGCGATTGAATCTTGAGGGGGAAGTGTCAGGATTTCACCAAATTCACATATCTCTAAAAAGCCCCTTACTCAATTCCCCCAACATCATTGGAAGGAGTGAAAAATCTATCACAATCTATCAAAGTTGATGATCAATTGGATCCCAATCAACTGATTGAAGATTTGATTGCGCAGAGATTCATTCACTCTGATAGATTATGAACCATAAAAAAGCCTATAAATATTTCCTCTTTTTGAAAATAAAAATTAGGTCGAGTTTAACCTGTATTTTCTTATTTACTTCATTGCATTTTTGGAGAATCCGCCCAGTGTAACTTCAAGATACAACCTGCCCCATTGGAAGTGTAATTCAAAATTTCCAGAGGTACTAATGGCTAGCTTCCTTGCAACGGCTCTGTGCACCGTGCACCACCACGCTGGAAACAGGAGAGTTATAGGCACTCTCCTTACATTAGTTGACTAACCCCTCAATTCTATGTGCACAAACTTTTTTCCTATGTGGTACTTTTCTGAAGTGGAAATGGTGGGCACAGGCTGTGGGCTTCAGCTTTGGTCAGTCGCACTGCTGTTTCCTCTTTTTCTCTAAGGTTGGAGCAACTCAGCGTTACTATGGTTGCCTCCAACTGGAAAGTATTTACCCTTTGTGCTCGTACCTGGTGGATATGGATGCTTTGGGGTCCAAAAGCTGTCATTCCTAATTTTCTGCCAAAATTACCGATTTCAATTTTACTAAATGGGTTTTAATTCAACAGCGCATTCAGATGATGCCAAAGGAATAGGCGCGGATGGCCCTGGGGGTGTTGGCCTTGGATAACGTTGGGCATTCCATTGCTGTTATGGGAATAGGGTTGTTCACATCTAAAAACGCGTTTTATAATGAAAACACTATGTATTCCTCTGAACCATATTTGCTCTCTCATGTCTCAGAGAAGGAACCTATTTCTGTGTACCAAATCACCCCAGAAAATCCCCGTTTGACCTCTTCCATGATTCGCAGCATTCAGGAAGTTGAAAAGGACTTCACCTACAATATGAAATTGTATATGCCCCTGCTGATGATATGGTGGGATATATGGCTTCAGTAGTAAGAGTGGCCAAGTATCCCTCTCCATTCTTCTATTCAAAGTCATACCAGGGTGACATGCTACTGCCAAATGAAGAGTTAGGTGGTGATTTACTGGTGTTTTCAGCTTTAAATAAAGACCATTCTGGGTATTTTCTACTGACTGCTATCCTTTCCTCCCCTTTAGGGAAATTCAGCATTACTATTCTGGTGGATACTGGTGCCATGGAAAACTTTATGAACCTGAGTCTAGCCGACTACCTTGGGCTGCATTACTTGCCTGGTGGTATGGTTAGGGGAGGGGCATCCCAAGGTATTCCCACTCTGAAGGTCGTTGGGACAGTGGACTATTGGGTTGGCAAATACCACTTGTCCAATCACTTACAAGCTATCAAAAACCTCCTGCACCCTATCATTTTTGGTGTGGAGTGGTGGCGGAAGTTTGATGTAAGAATTAACTTTAAAAGATAATACCCTATCCCTAACAGTAAAGAATGGTCGCACACTTGTTGTTCCTTTGTCAGAGGATAAGCCCAGGGCGAATTGCCCCATTGGCCCCACTTTCACACCCTTAGCCTTGCCTCTATACTGAAGCCCACTGTGGTGGTTCCCCTACCTTCTTGTTTGGAGGGTTTGGAATCTTCCTTTGATGCAGCTTCAGCTGATGCACTACCTGATCATTCTGAGTACGCCTGTGACTTCAAACTCATGGTGTTCTGGTGCATATTTCTTCTCCCATTTACCCCTTGACCATCTGGGAGGAAGAGGCGTTAGATGTGTAGGTGAAGGAGCAGTTAGCCAAAGGCGCGATTTTTCAGCGGACCTCTCCTGTTTGCTCCCCACTTCTCTTTGTTGAGAAGGTGGATGGTACTCTACGCCCATGTGTAGACTATGGGAACCTCAACAACGTTACTGTACCAGACCTCCATCCCATCCCTTTGGATTTACAGATTACACGCTATGTGGAGAAGGCGAAGGTCTTCTCCAAGATTAATTTCTCAATGCGTTTAATCAAATCTGGATAAAGAAGGGCCAGGTTTGGTTAACCACATTCTGCACCAGAAAAGGAATTTTCCAGTTTCAGGTCATTCCCTTTGGGCTTAAGAATGCCCCTGCTATCTTTCAACGCCGAATGATGCAGCATTGGGGGACTTATTGGGGGTATGCGCGGTTGCCTACATGGACAATATTCTTGTGTTTTCCCCTGATCAGGAGTCCCATGCAGTACACCTTTGGCAAGTGGTGGAGAGGTTGAGAGCATCCCGCCTCACGCTAAAAATCAGTAAATGTGAGTTTTTCAAGTCCCATGTCACTTTCCTGAGCAACGTCTTGTTTGACCAAGGACATATGATAACTCCAGACAAGGAGAAGGCGATTCATGAGTGGCCTACCCCACTTCAATAAAAGAATTGAGGAGTTTTTTGGGGACATGTACGTTCCTCAAGAAGTTTACGCCAAACCTTTCTAGGATGGCAGCGCCCTTTTATAGGGCTAATGGTGCAAAAGTGCTTCAGTGGTCCTCCGTTTTGGAGGATGCTTTCCAAGCTGTGAAGTGCACCCTGTTGTCCACGTCCATCCTTCGCCATGTCGACTCTTCCAAAGAGTTTATTGTGTCTAATGATGCCTCCAACTTCTCCATAGTGGCTGCCTTGTTAAAAGTAGGCGAAGATGGGATAGAGCATCTGGTAGGATATTTTACTAGGAAAATGTCTCTGCCTGAGTTGAATTAAGCCGTTTATGACAAGGAGTTACTAGCAGTTGTGGAGGCGCTGACTTATTGGCGTCACCACTTGCATGGCTCTACCCAACTGTTCCTTGTATGTACAGATCACCATGCCTTGCTGTATCACCGCGCCCCTCACGTCCTAACCCCACGGCAGACCCATTGGCATGAGGCCCTTTCCCAATTTGCCTTTTCTTATGAATTCACTAAGGGCAAGGATGACGGTTTGGCGGATGCATTAAGCTGCGACCCTGCTTTAGCTCCTGATCCAAAGGAGGTAGAAGTCCATAACACACAAGTGATGATTCCTCCAAATAAATTTGTGTCTCCACTTCCCTCTCCCCCGGCTGACGGGCCAGCGCTTTCACCTCTAGAAAGTGTGGAGTACTATAGTATGTTCAGAAAGGTAGTCCTTTCCTCAGCCGTTATCTGCTGAATATACTATGGTACTTGCGAAGAGCGCTTTAAATCAAGAAGATCTATCCAGGGGCTATCACTTGAAGGATGAGATAGTGTGGTTTTCAGGGGCGCCTATGGGTTCCTGCTGGCCCACTGCGCCTGGAAATCATCCAGCCCATCATGACGGAATCATTGTTGGTCATCCTGGGAAAGCAAAGACCTTGGAGTTAATATGACGCGCCTATAATTGGAAGGGCTTGCCTTCTCAGGTAGGACGGTATTGTAAAGAGTTCTTGATCTGCAATCAAATGAAACCTAATCTTCAACCGTTAGAGGGCTTGTTGGTACCAGTAAAAAAGGCGGAAGGGCTTTGGACCTCCCTATTGGTGGATTTCATTGTGGAATTACCCGTTTCTGATGGTTATTATGCCATCATGGTAGTGGTGGACCGCTTTACAAAGTTTGCCCACTTTATTCCTTGCAGAACTCTAATAACCGCTGCTGAGATGGCCAGGATCTTCGTCACAAATGTGTTTGCGCTTCATGGGGTTCCTCAATAAATCATTAGTGACTGGGGACCCCAGTTCACCTCCGTCTTTTGGGAAGAGTTGTGTAAGACTCTTCAGATCCGCCCCTGCCTTTCAACTGCCTATCACCCCCAATCAGATGGGCAGACTAAATGAGTGAACTAGTGCTTGGAACAGTTTCTGCGGCGTTTCACCGCCCCAGATCACTCATATTGGGTTTCTCACTTTCTCATAACACAGTTTAGCTACAACAATACTTTTCACTCTTTGATTGGTTGTTCCCCCTTTTTTGCCAACCATGGCTTTAACCCCTCCTTTAACATGGAGCCCAGATGTGGTTCCAAAGTTGAAGTGGTGATGGACTTTGCTAAGACCATCAAGAAGGTCCACCAAGGGGTTTCCACAAGTTTGTAGGCGGCTATGCTAGTTTATAAGGAGAACGCTGATGGCAAGTGCTGAGTGAGTCCAGCATACAAGGAAGAAGATCTCGTGATGCTTGATGCTCATAACATCCCTATCAAGCAGCCATGCAAAAAGCTGGGTCCAAAGAGGGTTGGTCCTTACCGTGTTGTGAGAAAGATGGGTCATGCCTCTTACCAGTTAAATCTTCCCTCAACATTCCAAATCTTCTCTGTCTTTCATGAGAGAAAATTAACTTTGTTGAGGGCCTCCATCTGAAACTCTTGAGGCTTATATTGTGGATGGGGCTCCAGAGTGTGAAGTGGAGGAAATAGTAGCCTCTCGCCATGTTAAAAGATGTCTCAAATACCTGGTATCCTGGAAGGGGTTTGACGCGGCTGAGAACAGTTTGGTGCCAGCACATGACTATGTACATGCCCTAGACCTGATTGAATCATTCCATAATCATTTTCCAGAGGCTGCGGGATAAAAGTCCAAGTCATCTGTCGCTGCTATGAAGTTGTCACCCGCCCATAAGAACTTCTCCTTAGCAAACGCCCCTGGAGGGGGTGGAGCCCAAGAAGGAGAAGAGGGTAATGTCATGGTTGAACGATTTAGTAGTGGGAACCAACGCCAAGGATAAGGCTGGGCGACAGGAGGCCCAGAAGGTGAGACTTCAGGCTCTTCCTGACCTTAAGCACACGTTAGACCAACGCTGGGTACAAGCTAAATATACCCAGGTTGTTACTAATGAGGTACAAAACGCCCAGCCCCTTGTGTTGGCCCAGGCGTTAAAATGGATGATCTACATTACAAAAAAATGGTTCAATTTGTTTAATTGGCTTTTGGGGTTTTGAAACCCATTTGAGTTACAAAATTATGAGTTTGGGTAGAATACAGCTTCAATCAATCACTTGAGTGAAGGCAGTTGCAGTTTCTTTCTACTAAATCAGATAAAAGCATTTGCCTTCTGTAGCGTCAAGGCTTGGGCACACTTCCGCAGACCCAAAATTACCCCAACTTGGCTTTAATATGTTTTTGTGACCAACACTCTTTGTTGTTTGTTTTTCCAATAAATTTTCCCCGGTTTACCATTTATTTTATGTTATTTTTGATCTTGTGCGCGGACCCCTTCAAGGAGGTCTCACGCCACATTAACCAAACCATTTTGAATACAATGATATTATCCCCTAGAGCACCTGTCAGGGACTGGTACTACTTTATCCCAGTCTGTGATTTCAAGCCGTGAACTTGCTATCCCTGAGCTAAAGGTCCAGTATAACAAAGGGGTAGTGCATACCATATAGAGAATGTCAATGGCAATTGGGAGGTTTAGCCCTAAAGAAGGAAGGATTGCTTCAACCACTAACAATCCTGTTAAAGCCAGTACACCAGCTATGTTTGGACGTGGAATTAATGGAAGAGGGATTTTTTCAAGTATAGGTGTTTCTGCACCCATGGTTATAGGTTTTATGGAATAATTGGTTTACTGTATAGCTTGTTTGGTATACGGTATATGGAACTGTTATAATGAAAATATGTACTTAAAGGGTTTAGCATATGATAATTTTTATTGACTGCAAAGACTAACCATCTGAATAGTCTAGTTTTATATCCCATCCAACTTCCTGGACTTTCCTAAGCTTAATTGATTTTTGAATGGAGCACTATAATTCTTTATGAGCTTAAGGGATTGCGCCTTGCATGTGATTTTGAAAGCAGTGGGAATCATCTCAGTCTCATTGTAAATTTGTTTTGGTGCAATTAATCGACTCAATATCATTGAAATTAGGATAATTTAAGCGATTAATTATCAAAACTCATTACAATCATGATTTGATATGCAAATAATTGATCTAACTTCAGCACAAATTCTCTTGATCTGATGAATTGTATCTGAAATTTCATGAATTCCTCTAATGTCAGGATTTACCCTGACATCATCCCCCACCAGGGATGTACTACCTGCGAGGCCTTCTTCTTCCATTTCTTTAACAGATATCCTGCATCCTTTAAGTTCTATATAGGCTCCCAAGTGCTCTCTTCTGCATGATATCCAGCCCACTTGACCAGAAATTGCATTGTCCCACAATGCTTACGTCTTCCAATGATAGACTCTACTTCATACTCTGGGTATGGACTATCAATCATAGGGGTGGCAGCGCTTTTAACTTTCTAATGAGGTAATGAACTACCATCCTTCTTGTACAAGAGTGATCGATGAAAGACATCATGAATTTTCCAATCTTCAGGTAGAGCAACTCGGTAGGCAACCTTCCCAATGACCTCTTTTACCTTATATGGTCTTACACGCCGATGGGCTAATTTCTGACATGGTACATCCAATGGAACATTGCGAGCATCTAAATAAACTTCACTCCCAACTTCCAATGTCTTCCCAGGCACTCTTTTTTTATCTGCAAAATCCTTGTAGGTCTGCACTGCTTGAGTTAAATTTGCTTGACATAATGCATGGGTCTGATGAATATTCTTCAGAAATTCTCTTCCTGATGGATTGTTCACTTCAGTAGTTGCAATGGTTCCCAACTCACGTCATAGCCATAGTTAGCCTTAAAAGGTGACATTCCAATGGAGGTATGGTCCATGTTGCTGTAACAAAACTGGGCCATTGGTAACAGCTCAACCCAATTATCCTGTTCAGCATTCACGTAACATCTCAAGTACTGCTCCAGCACCTGATTGACCCGCTCAGTTTGTCCATCTGTTTGGGGATGATATGCAGTAGACAGGCATCTCTTAATTCCAAGATCTGATATAACCAGCTTCCAAAAACGTGAAGTGAATTGTGGGCCTCTGTCAGAGATAACATCCTTGGGTATTCCGTGATATAAAAAGACATGCTTTATAGATAGCTGGGCTGTCTCTTTGGCTGTGACATTAATGGTTGTAGGAATGAAGTGAGCCATTTTTGTAAAACTGTCAACTACTACTAAAACTGAATTATACTCCTGAGAATGGGGTAGCTCAACGATGAAATCTAGGGTAACTGATTACCCAAGGCTTATGAGAAAACTATAACGGTTTCAACTGACCTTCAGGATGGCCCCTTCTAGTATTAGTACGCCCACAAATCTCACATCCAGCCAGGTACTTACTAACATCTCTAACCAGCCCAGGCCAGCGGTAAGTTCTCTGGATGAGAGTTAACATATTATTTCGTCCAGGATGTCCAGCCATTCTTGAGTCATGGTATTCACGTAATATTTCCATTTGTTGGGACCATTTAGGCACATAAAGGCATTTCTTCCAACAGACCAAACGTCCTTTCAGAAAGTATTCCTTGAGGTACCATCCACTATTCAAATCCTGACTCAGGTCAGCCTTCACACCTTAACAAAACGCATCTTCTTTCTGGCTTTCAAAGTATTATCTTCCCGTCCCACCAAAATCATGTGAGAGAGCTGTCCACTGGGTTCCGTGTTTTTAGTAAAACCTGTGTGTTATATTCTGTGATCTCTCCTTCTGCAGGCATTAAGTCATGGCGATGACTTAGAGAATCTGGGACCACATTAACCTTCCCAGGCTTGTATCCAATTTCCAGGTCATAATCAGCAAGGGTAAGGGCCCATCTATCTTTCTGCTGATTTAGCTGGCGCGGAGTAAAGAAGTATGTCAGGTTCTTATGGTCAGTCATGATCTTCACGGGGTGTTTTGCCCCACACAAGCACCGTCGCCAGTGTTTAAGGGTCTGAACAATTGCCAACATCTCTTTGTCATAGATTGGGTAGTTACATTCAGCAGGGATAAACTTTTTGGAATAGTAGGCTATGGGATGAAGCCTACTATCATCCCCCTCCTGCAATAAACCCCCCCAAGTGCATATCCAGAAGCGTCAGTCTCAACCACGAAGGGCTTATCATAGTTGGGCATGGACAACACTGGTGCAGAAACAAAGGCAGACTTTAAGTCAGCAAAAGATTTTTTCGCCACTTGGGACCATTTATACGGAACACCATCTGATGTGAGCCGTGTCAAGGGTAATGCAATAGAAGAAAAGCCTTTGATAAAATCCCTACAAAAGTTTGCCAAACCCAAGAAACTTGAACTTCCTTCTGGCTATTAGGTGTAGGCCAAGATGTGATAGCATCTACTTTGCTAGATGCCATGGTAAACCCACTCCTTCCCACAACATAACCAAGAAATTCAACTTTTTCCTGAGCAAACTCACACTTTGAAAGCTTGACATGAAGGTTATACTCCTGGAATTTCTTAAAGATCAATTGCAGATGTTGAAGATGTTCCTCTTGAGACTTGCTATACACCAAAATATCGTCCAGGTAAGCCACGCAGAACTGGTCCATGTACCCACCCAAAACTGTATTGATCATTTGTTGAAATGTACTTGGTGCGTTGCAAAGGCCAAACGGCATGACAAGATACTCAAACAACCCAAACCGCGTCTTGAAAGCCGTTTTCCATTCATCACCTTCCTTAATCCTGATCTGGTTAAATGCATCCCTCAGATCCACCTTTAAAAAGATAGTAGCCCCAAAAATGATCGCTCAAGTAGTCAGCATCAGGTAAAGGGTATCGGTTCTTTATGGTGATATCATTCAACTTTTGATAATTTATGCAGGGTCACAAACCTCCATCTTTCTTGCTTACAAATAAAAGTGGAGATGAACATGGAGACTGAGACACTTGAATGAAATCTTTTTCCAACATAGTATCCAAGTACTTTTGTAATGCCACCTGTTCCCGTTGGTTGCAGCTATATATTGGTCCATGTTAGGCTGCTTCCCTTCTACCAAGTCTATTGAATGATCAAAAAGGCTATGGGATGGCAGAATCTTCCCTCTTTTTCACTAAACACTTCAGGCCATGCTTTAAGATATGCTGGAATCATTCCTTTACATGCCTTCAATAGAACCTTGGGAGAGATCCGCAGCATACAACCCTGGAAACATACCTTTACTCAAAGCCCATTCTTCTCTCTTTCCATTCACTTTGACTGTGACAGTGTTTCTGCCATAGTCATTTTGGAGCTCCATCTGGCCTAACCATGGAAAGCCAAGGATTACAGGCTGGGGAGTACTCTTTAGAATCCAAATTCAATCTCAATTTTCAGGGAACCGACTAATAGACTTATGGGATGTGCACAACAGTAGGCAATGGACTGCTCCCCATTTCCCAGGGTTATGGCCAGTGTTCTAGTCCCAGTTGTAACTCCCAACTTTTTTACCATTTCCATTTATATAAAGTTCCGGGAGGCCCCACTATCCAGTAAAGCCTCATTATGGAATATAGTATCTCCCATATTCAAATGTATAGGAAAAACAGGGTAAGATTGAGTTTCATTTTTTATTGCAAAGGCAACTGATGAAGTTTTAGCTTTCTTTGGACATTGGTAAGCTAAATGACCAGGATTATGGCAAGAATAGCACAATCCTTCCTTGTAATGGCGTTGATATTCTTCATGGCTCATGTTGGTAATTTGCTTTTTGTAAGCAGACTCTTGCCACATGTTATTTCTACACATAACCAGATTTGCAGTGATTCCAAGTAATTCTTTTAAAGTCAGGGTGATGGGGTGGTGTCTGATAAAATCTGACTTATGACTTTCTAACCCTTGTCTGAAGTAAAGTGCTCCCATTTCATCGTCTAATTCAGTCTTCTGGAAGATCTCCAGAAACTTCTGCTTATATCTCTCAACAGTTTGACCTTCCTGCCAAAGGTTCATCAAGTTAATGCGTGCCTGTAATCTGGTACTAGCAGTAGTTGCTGCAGCCAGCAACTGGCTTTTAAACTCTTCATAACTCATGCACAAATTCTCATTTTCTTCCAACGCTTTGGTAAACCAACCCAAAGCATCTCTAGAGAGCTGAGAACCCACCGCCATTACCTTCCGTGCATCATCTGGGTAGTTCTCATAATATACTCTAAAATACGCCCCCAACAATGCAAGTCCTCCTCTCACATCAGCTAATGTTAATTTTCAGGCAATGGAACCATAGGATAGTTCATGGGTGCATGGTTAGCCACAGTCACTGTTTGAACTGGACTTGGTCCTATTGCTTCTTTATAAGTCATATCAACTTGTTTTAAGGAGAAAAACATCCGTGCCAATGTCTGGTAAACTTTCATCAATAAATCAAATGATAAAGCTCCCAGTAATAAAAACGCGGCAGGATATACTTTGTAAAACTTGGCGGTCAAATTGTCAGGGACTGGTACTACTTTATCCCAGTCTATGATTTCAAGCCGTGAACTTGCTATCCCTGAGCTAAAGGTCCAGTATAACAAAGGGGCAGTGCATACCATATAGAGAATGACAATGGCAATTGGGCGGTTTAGCCCTAAAGAAGGAAGGATTGATTCAACCACTCACATTCCTGTTAAAGCCAGTACACCAGCTATGTTTGGACGTGGAAGTAATGGAAGAGGGATTTTTTCAGGTATAGGTGTTTCTGCACCCATGATTATAGGTTTTATGGAATAATTGGCTTACTGTATAGCTTGTTTACTATAAAATATATATGGAACTGTTATAATGAAAATATGTACTTAAAGGGTTTAGCATATGATAATTTTTATTGACCGCAAAGACTAACCATCTGAATAGTCTAGTTTTATATCCCATCCAACTTCCTGGACTTTCCTAAGCTTAATTGATTTTTTGAATGGAGCACTATAATTCTTATGAGCTTATGGGATTGCGCCTTGCATGTGATTTTGAAAGCAGTGGGAATCATCTCAGTCTCATTGTAAATTTGTTTTGGTGCAATTAATCGACTCAATATCATTGAAATTAGGATAATTAAAGCGATTAATTATTGAAAGTCATTACTATCATGATTTGATATGCAAATAATCGATCTAACTTCAGCACAAATCATCTTGATCTGATGAATTGTATCTGAAATCTCAGGAATTCCACTAATGTCAGGCTTTACCCTGACAGCACCATTGGTTCTCACTGGTACCCTGCAACTTTGGACGTTTACCACTTCTCTCCTTGTGCACCGCGTCATTTTTGGTTGGTTATTTCTCATATTCCTTTACTTTAGCTATTATTGCTCCAGCACCCTCTGCTGGGCTCTTGTAGCTTTGGTACTAACAGCTAGTTTCCTTGCGTTGGCTCTGTGCACAGTGTACCACCACGCTGGAAACAGGAGAGTTATAGACAGTCTCCTTACATTAGAAGCATCATCTTTGGGTTCAGTTATGGTAGGTCCAGGAGGACCAAGAGGCCCTGCTTCCCCTTGATGATCAGGAGGTCCTTCCCATCCAGGTAGCCCAGGAGTACTGAGGCTCCAAGGTGGCCTCAGCAGCCTGGTAGGGCCAATATCCCCTGGGGCCCAGGTGGCCCAGTTGATACCTGGGATCATGTAGGCCCAAAATCCCTTTGGGGCCTATGGATCCCAGCGGGTACTATTGGTCCAGGGGGACCTTAGTATCCTGGGGTCTCTTTGGGGCCAGTAGGACCTTGAGCTCCTGGACAAGAATTTCTGCAAAGCTTCCTCATACCATGAAAAACTTCATACCCATTGTTCCTCAGGGCCAGAATAGAATCAAGAGAGACGCAATAATCTTCCTGACCTGAAGGTAAGCTTCAGTTATAGTGGCGTCCAATTTAGATGTAAGTTGGTTCAGTAAGTATGTGAAGGCTCCTTCATCCAGTAAGCTCATCTGAAATTGCATTTGTTGATAAGTGACAATTTGAGGATAGCTCTTCAGTTTTCTTAAATGAAGGAAGAAGAAGATTGGTAGAATTCATAGGTAGTTGAATGAAGGTACTGGATCAGGTCCAGTTGTTACAGTATTTCTTGGTGGTTTAATTCTAAAATCTGTATAGTGTAATAGATGTTAGGGTGAATAAAGCTTTGATATTGATATTCTCTGGTTCCTGCTTTGGTGGCAAGTAGACTAGGAGCTAAGTTTAATTTCTCTCATAGTGGAGGGAACAACTGAGGCTATGACTCAACTAGATCGTCCTTCAGGCTTGAATATAACATTAAGAAATTGTTGCACGATCAGCTAGGGTTGGCAATCCTTTATTTAATATTTACTTTAGTTCACAAGGGGAAATTCTGCTAAATACTTAGCCATAAACTTAAGAGTGTAACGGTTAAAAAATTCCAGATTCCAACTGCCATGTTATAAAATGATTCTTTGGTGCACTGACAAGCAACCAAAGCAGCCTAACCGAGTAGGGATAGGATTGGGGCACCAACAGCGCCAGACATTGCCTACTACTAGTTGGTTATGTAAAGTCCTCTTAGTTTGTCTGACCCAACCACATAAAAACTCCTCAAAACCAGAGACCCAAAAAAGACCAACAGGTAAGCAAGGTATGCTAACCATGAAACAACCTTTATTTTTATTCAGGATATAAAAAGGGCCCAATGACCAGAGCTTTTCTGGGGAGCAAACAACTATGCTCCTCGGGAAAGGAAAGCTAGGGGTAAAATTCTGAAGTGAGCTTTAGAATTGGCGGGCGCACCTTATAAAAGCTGCCCTTTGGGGCCTCACCCAACCCATTAATATAGGCTTGTATGGACCTAATATACAACTCAGGTGAGGCACAACCCAGCGCCAAAAACGACTAAGCCAAAGGTGTTTTTTAAACAATTCAACTCAAATTTGGGAAATCTGAAATAAGTTGAAATTTAACAATTGAGACAAACTTGATTGTTACATTACCCCCAGCTAGAGAAGGGCCCCTCCTCAAAGAGGAACTCCACAGCAGAAGGCCGCCACAACAAGGGCCTCATGGGTGAGTTACCTTGAGCCCCTAGAAAATTAGCCTAGATAAATTCTGTGCCCCTCAAGTAAAAAGACAAATGTTAAGGGCAAATCAGGACTGGGCTGCCAGAATCAGCCCACCCGGCCCAAGGATGCACGCCCAGCACTTGGCTGTGTTGTGCACCCCCTCCCAGGCTCCTGTTGGCGATGATCTTCCAATCCCAACCAGGAAGACGCTTTCTCCAACAGAAGCGCAAGCGTGGTGCACAGTTCAGACCGCTGGATGGCCGTCCCCTTTCTGGGAGGACCATCCATGGGTGAGAAAGCCCTGCTGATACAGGTCCCTCAAAGCCAACTGAATCCCTGGTGAGCGGGTGGCCCAACCAGGATTTTCAGCTAACAGTCACATTAAAGCCAAGGTTGGTCATCAGTCACCAGCTCCCACTGGTGTTGGTCCCTTGACAACTGGGACCAAGTGACCACTGAGGTCAGCCAAACTGGGGATTGGAGGCATGCAGCGCACATTTGACTTTGGAATAATGTAATGATTGGAAAATTAGTTTCTTAGTGCCATATAATAAAATGATTCTTTGGTGCATTGACAAGCAACCAAAGCAGACTAACCAATTAGGGATGGTTTGGGGCACTGACAGCGCCAAACATTGCCTACTACTATTTGGTTATGCAAAGTCCTCTTAATTGGTCTAACCCAACCACATGAAAGCTCCTCAAAGCCAGGCTCAAAAAAGACCAACAGGTAAGTGAGGTATGCTAACTCTGAAACGACCTTTATTTTTATTCAGGATATAAAAAGGGCCCGCTGACCAGAGCTTGTCTGGGGAGCAATAAACAATGCTCCTCAGGAAAGGAAAGCTAGGGGTAAAATTCTGAAGTGAGCTTTGGAATTGGTGGGTGCACCTTATAAAGGCTGCCATTTGGGGCCTCACCTAAGTCATTAATTAGGCTCATATGAGCCTAATCTACAACTTGGGTGAGACACAGCCCAGCGCTCAAAATGACTGAGCCAAAAAGTATTTTTTAAACAATTTGACTCAGATTCAGGAAATCTGAATCTGAGTTAAAATGGAACAATTGAGGCGAACTTTATTATTACATTACTTCCCACTAGAGAAGGGCCCCTCCCCAAAGAGGGGCCCCACAGCAGAAGGCCTCCACGATGAGGGATTCCTGGAGCGAGTTACCTCAAGCCAAAGAAAATTAGCCCAGATAAACTCCAGGCCCCTCAAGGGAAAAGACAAATGGTAAAAATGAATCAGGACTGGGCTGCCATCATCAGTCCACCCAGCCCAAGGACACACGCCCAGCACTTGGCTGTGTTGCGCACCCCCTCCCAGGCTCCTGTTGGTGATAGTATTTCCATCCTAACCAGGAAGGCGCTTTCTCCAATAGAAGCATGAGAGGAGCATGCATTTCAACGCATCTGGACAGTCATCCCCTTTCTAGGCAGACCATCCATGATAGAGGGAGCCCTGCTGGGACAGGTCTCCTTGGTGCCAACAAAATCCCTGGTGAGCAGGAGGCCCCACCAGGATTTTCAATAGGACAGTCACTTTGGTTCCATGGTTGGCCATCAGTCACCAGCTCCCACTGGTGTTGGTTCCTTGACAACTTGGACCAAGTGACCACTGAGGTCAGCCAAACTGTGGATTGGAGGCATGCAGCGCACATTTGACTTTGGAATAATGTAATGATTGGAAAATCCCAGTTTCTTAGTGCCATATAATAAAATAATTCTTTGGTGAACTGACAAGCAACCAAAGCAGACTAACCAATTAGAGATGTTTTGGGGCACTGACAGCGTCAAAGATTGCCTACTACAATTTGGTTATACAAAGTCCTCTTAATTGGTCTAACCCAACCACATGAAAGCTCCTCAAAACCAGGCTCAAAAAAGACCAACAGGTAAGTGAGGTATGCTAACCCTGAAACAACCTTTATTTTTATTCAGAATATAAAAAGGGCCCGCTGACCAGAGATTGTCTGGGGAGCAATCAACAATGCTCACCAGGAAGGGAAAGCTAGGGGTAAAATTCTTAAGTGAGCTTCAGAATTTTTGGGCGCACCTTATAAAGGCTGCCCTTCAGGGGCCTCACCCAAGTCATTGATTAGGCTCATATGAGCCCAATCTACAACTCAGGTGAGGCACAACCCAGTGCCCAAACAACTGGGGCAAAAGTATTTTTTAAACGATTTGACTCAGATTTGGGAAATCTGAATATGGGTCAAAATGTAACAATCAAAATGACTCAATATTTACAAATAGTGTCTGGGGCAGGGATGCCTACTTCAAAGTGAGCATTTCATATTTAACAGTTTATGCTTTTAACACCATTATCTTTAGAATTTTTTTGTTCTGGATTATTGTCCATCTTCTTTTACATCCTCACTCTTTAACAGCAACCTGGAAAACCTGGCAGGGAGTACCAGTTTTCTAACAGCACTGTATATAGCAGGGCTGAATGAAGGAACAGGCTTTGAAGCTGCTCAGAGTTGATTTTAGTTATTCTAAATAAAAATACAGCAAGGGGATAGAACTATCAAGATGACCAAGGCTTGCTGAATAACTTCAGTACTTTATTAAAATATGAAGCTTATTTTAAAATTTATATATGAGAAAAAAGTTATATCATTTAATTAAACTGATTGTGAGTAGCCTAGCGGGGTAATTCTGCTACCACTATGGATAAGGTTTTGTTTGAAACAGGTTTAAAACCAGGAAATGGATAGAAAAAATCGTGTAATACTTTTGTCCTTAGGTTGAACTACCTTGTTTACATTTATATATTGCTTGGAGTATCTACAGGGTACTGTGTTTTACTGCTCTCAAGATGTTCCCTTTTAGACTGATGGTCAGAATCTTTTTGAACTCAGGAAGTGGCGCGTGACAAGACGACTTCCTTTGTGTTATTGTAGTTTTCCAG
This sequence comes from Massospora cicadina, assembly GCA_022478985.1. Lineage (NCBI taxonomy): Eukaryota > Fungi > Entomophthoromycota > Entomophthoromycetes > Entomophthorales > Entomophthoraceae > Massospora > Massospora cicadina. The sequence goes on from JAKSZP010001348.1 coordinate 56,816, forward strand.
AATCGATAGGGTGGTCTCTTTGTAACCTTGGTCTTAGATGATTCTGTATCATCCATCATTTTGTCTGCTAGTTAAGAGGTTGATGCCTCTGTTGATGTGGTGTCATGAATCAAAATTATTAGTATTAGAGAGATTCAATTTGGACCTTAATTAATTTGTTTTTGTCAGTGAATTGAGTTCCCCCAGTACTCTTTTCAAAATTTCATAGTATATTAATAACTTTTCTTGCCCTAAAAGCTCGTTGTTGGCTAGCTTAATTGCAATATCCAGGTTAATAATATAATCATCAAGCTCATCCCATCAGGTACTTTGAAGAGCTTGGATCCATAGGGTCATTTGATAATTCTTTTCCCAACTGGACTGAAAGTAAAATCTGTTAGTTTTGCTATGATTCTTAATTTTTTGACTCCCAAAGTCATCTTCTTTCTTTTTTAGTACTAGTGGTGCCCAACCCAAAAGGGGAAGCCACCACACATCTTTATTTGCAAATGGGCCAAACAAAGGGATTATCATAAATTAAAAAATAATCCTAATATAGCCCCTAAGTTATCAGCCTAGGAAGCCATATCAGATGGCGAGGAGGCTTTGAGGAAGCTTTTGTCCAGCTCCCGCTTTAGCTGGCAGACCATGGTGGACAGCATTGGGGTGGTAGCATCAGCGACATGGGGCATAAGGAGGTATAGTTGAGGGTTTTCTTCATTAATGAGGTCGGCGGTGTCCATCACCTCAACCTATTGAGCAAGTTGATGCTCAGCAAAAATGATGAGAGCTGGCACACAAGTAAATGACTTGATGCACCAGCGGTTTTGGGATAATTGAGTTTAAAAAGAGAAGCTTTTGCTGCATCAATGCAAGCACAGCTCACACCAAAAGCAATCTCTTTTATTTTGTACTTCGCATCTTCCTCAAAATCATGAGGAAAATTGGTGATAGGAATACCCTCAACAAGGGGCTCCATTGCCCCATGGAGTTGCTGGTAGAGGAGGGTGTTAGCTGGGGCAGCTGCAGCCGCAACTGCCATTTCATTAATATTTTAAATGGAAAACCAGTTTTTTGGATGAAAACAGTGGGAACATGATACAGGAGGGTCAACAAAGAACTCCTCCAAAGCAAAATCCAGTTTCATGTGTCACAGCCATCTATCCTCCTCAATCCATTTGAGAGCCTTGAATGGATTAGATTCACCAGAACTGGGTCAGCCATAGAAATTGGGGTTGTGGCTGGAGCTGAATGACCATGTGCTGTCAACCATGGCAGCTCAGCTGAAACTGGTTCAGCCATCAACTTATGATTCTGTAATCTGGTCAAATTTTCAAAAATTTTAACTTTTTCTAGATTTTGATTGGCCGCTCTTTGGAAGCAGTGCCAGAATTCCCTGAAGTTGGGGCAGGAGGATCGAGCCCCATTCAAAAAATTGGGTGAGGCAGCCTCTGGGGTGGCGCCCAAGCCCTGAGCGGCAGATGCGGTGGAAGTGGCAACTGTGGGGCACTTGCACTTTGAGTGGTCAAGCTCAAAGCACAAGGGGCAAATGGCGCAGCCATTTTTGACGCGCGCCCAGAATGGGTGATCAGGGGCAGATCTGATCACAGTGTGGGGGAAAAGTGAGGTGAGAGTCATGATGAAATGGGCAGATTGTTGCAAAGGCGTAAGGCCCTGCCAACTGATCTTCCCATTGGGAACTACAAACTGCAACACATGGTCTGCGCCGTAAATTTCCAAACCCTCCATGAGCTCATGGCGGAGACATTTGTGGGAAAAAAAGAGGACAACCTGACGAACTTGACCACCAAAGTAGCCTCATCTGGGAGCTTGATGCGGTTGATGGGAGCGAAAAATTTTTTATAAATCAATTGCAGCTTGCCTGCTGCCACTGCATCAGCTTCTGAGCGGAAGTCAAGGTCAAAGTACCCCTTAAAGGGGTGGAAGTCAATAAAGCTGGCAGGTTTAAAAACTGCTGTGGCCATCTCGATGATGAATGAAATTGCATATAGGAAAAGATTCCCATATTTGACCCAGAGACTGAAATGCAAATTGCTCCGTGGGAGCACCAAAGGGCTCCAGAGCACCGCCTGAGAGCTTGTGAGGTGGCGGGCCAAGTACCAAGGGGGACATAACGCCCAGTAGCGTTGGGAGGGCTAGCAGAGCCATCCTGGGCGCGCTTCAGCGGCGGCTGAAAGATACCAGATGGCGGCACACCACCACCCCAAGCTGGGGCAGCAGGCGTTGATTGCATTGACATCTATAAGTTTTGGCTCAATTGAGTGGTTGTTTTTTTTTGTTTTTTTCTTAGAAAATCAAATTTTAATTTGATTTATTTATCAAACTGAAAGAAAGATTCCCAATGTCATCTTCACTTTTCACACTTTTTAAAATCCTTTTTTTCAAATTTTAAGGAATTTCTGCAGCCAGTCAAGCAACAGACCATTGCAAATGGTTTGTGTCTCAAAATATGAATTTTTGATAAAGTTTTATAAAAAGCTTAATGTGTTTTGCCAATCACTTTATGTCCCATCATCCCTACCAACCCCATCTCATGAAATTCTACAATTTGACTCTTACCTTTAAAGTGCAAACCCAGGAATCTACAACCCATGAAGATGATGCGGCACCCAAGAAGGGCACTGGTAAACCCCATAAACAATCCCTTTATATATGCCAGTACCCTCACAAGTTAGGTCACCCTCCTATTTTCCCCTTTTTTTAATCTTTAGTTAAAAATATTTGCACTTCCAACTTATTTGAGTTTTCATTTTTTAAAAAGCATATTTGGGCATCATGGTGCAAATTGTGGCCAATATTTCCCCTTTTAGAGGGTTACCCCCTGTCAAAAGAAAGCTCTAGAGCCATAATGCTTCTAGTTGCTTAGTGTTGTTTGGTTCCATGGGAGCTGCAAGTTCTTTTCCAAAGTTAACTTAGGCTCCCCTGCGCTTAACAAATTAAAACTAGATGTAGCAGAGTTTTCCAGAGAGTTTACATGCTTGAATAGCTATATATATGGTCTAACTAAGTAAATTAACTGAAATAAGTATAATCCCTATATCAATGTTTCCCAAATTGTTTTATAAGGGCTGCTAGTGGTCCATATAGATGCTGAGAAGTTCTATGTGAAGTTAAAATAAATGGGGTACATATAGTAAACTTTAAAACTACTTATCTAATTTAAAATTTGATTATATTTTTTGTATTGTATGAAGTGCATGCACCAAACTTTCTTTTTTGTTTATTTAGGGAAGTCTAAGCAGGGGACAGTCACTTCCAGTAAAAGAAAGAAATATGGGACAAAAAAATCAAAAAAACCCCAGAGCAGTCAGAGCCAACTCTTGTTGTCAGATGATACCACCAGGAATATGGAAGAGTGGGGAATGCTCATAGAAGGCATTATGCAAATATAGAACAAGAATAAAGGAAAGGGTCCATGGACAGGAACCAAATTGTGAGCTAGGAGTTAATCAACCTTCAGTGTCATGGCTTCATGAGGCTAAACAACCAGGCCCAAAAGTAATCTCATAAGTGGTAATGGGAGCAATTGATTGCTTTACGTAGAGTAGGAGCTATTCCAAAAAAGTTATCCAGGAAATGGTGTGAATTGTCCAAAACGCTATTACCATGATTAGCACAAGATGGATGGAGGAATGGATGAATCTATAATTAGGGTAAAGATGTTCCTTAACAATCTGGAATCTTTCCTGTTATTTTGATGGAAGATATGCATAAATTTGTGCCAGATAGCCTTAGAGGGCGGAAATTTTTCAAGCTGTTGTACTAGAGTCCCATGTTGGACGCACACTGCACATGAAGATTGAGAGGCGTTGAACGGCTCAGCAGTGTGGTATAACCTCTTTAAGCATCTCCACATATGATTGCAAACCCTTAAATTGAGTAAAGGGTGATAAGTCTAACTCTAAATAATCTGGGCGTACAAAGTGTAGGAAATGTTCAGAATATCAAGAAAGTCTATAAAACAAGTACTTGGACAGAGAGGCATCATATTGCTTTGAACTTGTTTATGAACTTCTTGGCTGTAAAGCATAATTAAGTGACCCTTTGGGTGGCTTGACCGCATAATTATTTTTCTACTCTTTTCTTCTCATGGGCAAAATCAACCACTTGAAGTTTACAGGGGGGTACCATGTGGACCTGCAGCAGAGGGTGAGGTACCAAATACTTGAGCAACGAATTTGTATAATTTGGATTTCTAAGTCAAACAACATGTGCCAAGTTGCATCTTGCAGCGCAGGCCTAGTGCTGGGTTGGGATAACTGGATTAGTTACCTGAGCAATCCAAGCGCCTAATATATGGGAAGCTTATTCAATATAGTTGGTGAGCCCCATACCTCCACTATGCCTTGGGTCAAACAAAGCTTCAAGACTCACAGGGACTTGGCAGCCTGACCAGAACCATTTCTGAAGTATAGCATATAATGATGCAAAAAAGGATGGGGAGAAAGCTATACCATATACAGAAGACTAAATGATGGACAGAAACATTGAATTGGAAATCATAATTTGGCATATTATTCTTTTGTTCTGGCCTCTGAGGAAAGCAATGCGCTTTGTTACTTTGTCCATAATGTGTTGCTCCATCATGGTGTTGGCCTAGCCTCCTAACTCAAGCCATACTCCTAGGTGGCGGACAGGTCCCATGGTGGTCCTGGAAGAAAATGGAAGTTCAAGAGGGGAAATGTTGAAAGATCGCCTAGTAAAGTGAACTGGGGACCTACTAGTTTTTATACCACTGGTAAAAGGTGTAAGTTGTCAAGTTGGTAGTATAGTTGCCAAGTAGGATGATCTCTGTTTTTTGTATTGAGCGCTGTTTTCTTAAGATGGGGTACTCTTGAATAGTTGTTTCAAGAATGTGAGAATCATGGTTTTTGGAGATACCAACCATACATTTTAGTGCTAGTAGTTTCCAACCCAAAAGGGGGAACTGCCACACATCTTTATTTCCAAAATGAGCCAAACAAAGGGATTATCATAATTCAAAAATTCCTAATATACCCTAAGTTATCCACCTATGAAGCCATATCAGATGTTGAGGAAGCTTTGGGGAAACTTTTGTCTGGCACCCTCTTTAGCTGGTGGACCATGATGGACAACATTGGGGTAGGAACATCAGCAACATTTGGCATAAGGAGGTATAGTTGTGGATTTTCTTTGTTTATGAGGCCAGCGGTGTCCATTGCCTCAACATATTGAGCAAGTTGATGCCCAGCGAAAGTGATGAGAACAGGCACACAAGTGAACAACTTGTTGTGTTGGCAGGTTTGGGGATCATTGGTTCAAAAAGAGAAGATTTTGTTATGTCAATGCAAGTGTGTCTTGCACCAAAAGCAAGCTTCTCAATTTCATATTTTGTATCTTCATCAAAATCATGGGGGAAGTTTAGGATAAGAATACCCTCAATGAGGGGTTCCATCGCCCCATAAAGTTGCTGGTGGAGTAGGTTGTTGGAAGGAGAAGCTGCGGCCTCAACTGCCATTTTAATTATCTATATTAATAAAAGCAAGTGAGTATGTGTGTGTGCAGTGCCCAACCAAGACTACGGCATTTAGAGCTTTGAAAATTTGGCTATAGGTGGATGGGGAGGTCCATGTCCACCTCAAACCCGGATTTTTAATTTTTATATTAAATTAAAAAGTTTTATATTTAAGAAGTGAAAATTTTATATGTTTTTATTGAAAATCAGTATATTGTTACACCTGAGCAATTTGATATTCAGTTGATTTTATAGTTTAAATGATTTGCCAAGTGGTTGGTGGGTTTGGGTTGATTAATAAGCTTGATGATTTTAGCAAGAAGTTTGTGATTGGTTGATTCAATAAGCTGATTGGTTTTGGTAAGTGGTTTGTGATTTTGGTTGTTTCAATAAATTTAGTTTTGATTACAAAGCGGTTGGTGATTGGTTAATTTGGTATCTTATGGTTTAGCTAAGAGGTTTAGTGGTTTTTTTAATTCAATAGGTTTACTTAGTAAGGCTGAGTGGTTAGTTATTTTTATATTGATTCAACATAATTAAATTTCTTACTTTTATCAAGAATCATCTACAGATATAAAAAAGAATTGGTTAGGATTAAAAGATAAACATTAATCCCACAAACAAATCTGTTTTAAACTGGGTATCAACGAGAATTAGCCTTTAATTTTCTTTACAAAACTTCATTCTGTTTATCTATTTATATCAGATGTATTATCTCAAGCAAATAACCAAAATTCACCAAACTTGGCACAAGTACTTTTATTATTTTTGGGAATTGTTATAAACCTTCTTTAATAAAACCATATAAATTTTAATATCAGTTCTTTTAAAAGCTAAAATATATATACCTCTAATGCTAATTATATAGCAATTTGGCTGGGTATTTTCATACTCATTTAATTCGATTTTTTCATAAATTTTGATAAGTGGTTGTTAGTTTTTGGCTGTTTTGTAAATCCAAACATTGGTTTTTGCTGAATGGTGGTTTTTGGTTGATTTGGTGGGCTCAATAGTTTCAGGTAAGTGATTGATGTTTAGTTGATTTGGAAGTCTTAAATGATTTTGGCTAAGTGGTTGGAGGTTGGAATATTTAATAGGTTTAATGGTTTCTGAACTTATTGATGGCTATATACCAATATAAAAAGTAAAATAATTTAGAACCATCTGGTAATTTATAAACACTGTAGCAAAGCACAGGTATTCTACTAGTATTTTTATAATTAAAAACATGGTTTTACATAGAAATGATGAGAGCACAAATCAGGAGATTAATAAAAAAACTCCTTCAAAGCAAAATCTGGCATGACATTAAACGGCCAGTCACTATCATTGATCCAGTTGAGACATTTTTAATGGATTAAGCTTGGCCAATGTTGGGATAGCCACCAATTTGGAGCGGTGGCAGGAGCTTATTGGTTGCAGACTGTTGACCATGGCAGCTCAGTCAAATCTATCTCAGCCACCAACTCAGAATTCTGTAATCTGGTCAAATCGTTCAAATTTTTTTAAAATTATTTGATTGGCTGCCAACTAAAAAGTGGCGCCAGAATTTGCTAAGGTTGGATGTGGGAGGATCAAGAAAAATTGGAAAATTGGAGTGAACTGGCTGCCAACCCAAACTGGAAGGAGGAGCGGCAGAAGTGGCAGAGGCAGAAACTGTAGGGCACTTGCACTTTGAGTGATTAAGCTTGAAGCACAAGGAGCAAATGACACAACCATTTTTGACATGCACCCAGAAAGGGTGATCAGGGGCGGATCTGATCATGGTGTGGGTGGACCATGGGATGGGAATTGTGATGAAATGAGCAGATTGTTGCAAAGCGTGAGGCCCTGCCAGATGATATGCCCATTTGGAACCACAAACTGCAACACAGAGTCTGCGCCATAAATGGCCAAAGCTTCGTGAGCTTGTGGCAGAGGCATTTAGGGAAGAGATGAGAGATGAGATATTAACCATACAATTATCAATAAATGCCATCATCCTAAACGATGCCTGGCCTTACACTAACACCAGTAAGATGAACTTTTGTATTGTGAATAAGTGGGTCAAGGCTTAAATTATACAAGAGGGGGCTTAAAGGGTTACCTTGATAGAGACTGCTTTGTGGCCAACTTAATAGGTCAGTAAACCTTATCTGCAGATTGCCATTGTGGCTGATTTAGTAAACAGCATCTCCCAATAGAAGAATCCAGCTGGTAGTTTAAACTTATGTAGGCAAGCCCTAAGGTATGTTTAGTTAACTCAGTCAAAGCTTGTTGTTGGTCAAGAAATAAGCGCACCAGTATCAGGTGATTGGAAGACATAAGCAATTGTGTGGTAGTTGTCCCATATGGATCTTCTTAGGATGAAGCAATATTGTTTTGAAAGATCTTTCCAGAGGCAACCTCACTTAGGCGCTTTAACATAATTTTGGTAAATATCTTGGTATCAGTGTTTGTTAGTGAGATAGGGCGCCAATTGGATAAGTTCAACCTGTCACCATTCTTTAATAGAGTTACCATATAAGCCTCTGGGACTCCAGGAAGGAGGCATGTCTCCATAAGACAATTCTTTTAGAAGCTAAAAAAATGTTGGAAATGCTATAAAAATATCTCTGAAAAATATCATAAGGAATTCCATCAAGGCCTGGGCTTTTCCTGTGAGTTTCACCGCAAACAGTATCCCAGAGTTATTCTTACAAAATTAAATTATTAGATTAATAGTTTAAGTTGTAGTGCAGATATGTGCACCATCAAGGATTTTTTTCAATTTACTCAGTATTAACTAGTTCAGATCATACAAGTGGGAATAGAACTTGTGCACTCAGCTGATAACTCCACTATCATCTCCACAATGTTAGTGTCCAGCCTCCAAACCTGTGTACATGCCATGGTAGTTCTAGGGGAGTAAAATCAGCAAAAGAAGTAGGTAAAACAATTTTTCTAACTGCTGGTAGATTTTTTACTTTATATCTGAACAACAACGCTGTGTTGGTGTTCATTTACCAGTGCATTCATATAACTGATACCTCAGACCACTTGCACCCCCATGCAGGGCTGTAACTTGCAGCTGGAGCGTTGCTTTCATGTGATCCAATTCAGCCAAGGTGCACTTAATGACGTTTGAGGCTGCGCAGGATCTCCACGATGGTGTATGTCATGAATGTTTTATTGTGTGCGTTTTAAAGTTTAAGTGGTCAGAGGGTCTGCACAGAGAGTATTCATAAAATGCTGTGCCAAAGATATATCTTCAACCCATGTTGCAATTTTTCAATCTGCATCATCAGATGTTCTGCAAGTGTTCCAGACCAATGGTAAACAACTTTTGACCCTTGCTCTTCCAACATATCAGCTTCCTGTCACTACCAGTCTGCAGCAGCAACTCCTCAATAAGCATACCATCAAATTCACCAGGAGAAGTAATGACATCATTAGATCAGACCCTACACCCTATCTCAGGGTGGACTGGCCCAACCCTCATGACCCTACCTGGGGCTACTCCAACCTTTTGACACACATTGTTAATTGTCCAGCTGATAAGTCCGCAAAGGGGTTCCATATAGTTTCAGGTTGGGAGTGGTAGTACAGACCACTCCCTAGATAGACTAACACAACAACTACATATGGGGACCTTCAAATCATACCCTTAAAATATCTAGAGTTTAAGCACTTAATAACAAAAAGGTAGGCAAAAAAAAGATCTATATTGCATAGGGAATACAAGTAACTTATTTTAAGTTGATAACTGGAATATCCAATGCCATGTATTAATTATCATTGGAAAAACCTTCCAAAAACTTGGAATACCTTTCTTAGAAAAAATCTCAAGCATTGACCGCCAACAACCATAATTTAATATCATTGGCATCAACCTCCAGTAAATACTAAATAAATCTTACTGTAATTTATACTCATCATTTATTACCAGCAACTAGAACACTAACAAGGCTATTTGCAATTGGGCCCACAGCTTTTAACCCTGCCAGGCTTCAAAAAGCTGACTTTGACTGAATCAAAGAGCATATCAGGAAATAACTAAAATTTTTGAAAAGCTGATTTGGCTGAATAAATATCATATCAGGATACATTCCTAAAAGTTGAAAAAGGGTAAACTATTGGCAAGGGTTCTCACTTTAAATAAACATGACTGTCAGAATACATAGAATATGATTGGGTTACAATTGCTACACCAGGTATTAAATTTTGGTAGCATTAAATCCTGGGCAAAGATTTCTCAATATTGGCGCCTGTGCAGGTGCTTGCAACAGAAAAAATGACATTGAAACTAGATGTTGATTGGAGAGTTTAATCTTGCAGCAACTCCATGGGGCGATGGAACCCCTGGTTGAGGGTAGTCATAACCCCAATTTCCCCAATGATTTTGAGGAAGATGCAAAATATGAGTTTGAGGAGCTCACTTTTGGTGTGAGCTGCGCTTGCATTGACGCGGCAAAAACATCTCTTTTTGACCCAACTATCCCCAAACCTGCCAGTGCATCAAGTCTTTCACTTGTGTGCCAGCTCTCATCACTTTTGCTGAGCATCAACTTGCTCAATATGTTGAGGCGATGGATACCGCTGGCCTCATAAACAAACAAAACCCGCAGCTATACCTCCTCATGCTCATGTTGCTGATGCCCCTACCCTTATGTTGTCCGCCATGGTCCGCCAGCTAAAGCGGGCGCCAGACAAAAGTTTCCCCAATTCTTCCTCGCCTTCTGTTATGGCTTCCTAGGCTGATAACCTAGGGGCTATATTAGGAATTTTTTTATTTATGATAATCCCTTTGTTTGGTCCATTTGCAAATAAAGATGCGTGACAGCTCCCCCTTTTGGGTTGGGCACCACTAGTGCTAAAAAAAATTGATGAGTTTAATTTCTGTAGTCAAAAATATATAAATTTAGAGGAAAAAATCTAAGGGTGCAAGTATGAGTCTATGAATGACATAGATATCAGTTGGCCATTGCATGCATAAAGGCGAGTCATGTTTGGGAGGAGTGAGTTTTTGGTTATGGCATTATAGAGGTCCATGGTGTCATGGAGCGTGCTGATAATAAGACTGGCCTGGAACTTTGAGTGACTGAATACCCAGAACCCCAGCCAGAATTCCTTTATTACAGCCATCCATATTGACAGATGGGATAAGAAAAAGGCAGCCATAAGTGCCAGCCAACAAACTCTAGAATTGGTAATCATATATGCGGTATGTTTGTCAAACTGCTAAATTCTTAATAAAATTTGAACCTTTTTGGGGATCTTTTTTACTTAAATTTTCAAAAAGGGTAGATATTGGGAAATTGGCATGAGAGCAGAAGCTGTTAGGGTCTGCTTCCTTATAAGCTCATAAAAATTGGTATTTGAACAATCTCACTCACCATTGGGAATAGTTTTGCAATTTTTAATTGCAATGGATTGGTATCCAGAAATTCTATGACTTCATATTAATTCCAGCCTGGCCAGCTGACTCACGCTTGAACTTTGCCACCTACTTCCCTCCCTGGCTCAGTTTCACTTAGCAGGTTGGCATCACTTCATCCAGCGGACAACTGGGTGCGCCCACATCCAGACCACATATGGCTAATCACATTGGGTCATGAAAGTGTTTGTTGCAACTGTTTATATCAGGGATGTGCTTTTTATTTTTGATGACAAGGAGCCACGGCGGATGGGAAATCTCAAGCCTAAAACCAATTTAAACAATTTATCTTCAGTAGATCCCAATTTACTGATATCAGCAGAACTCAAACTGCCAGGGACAACTTGCTGAGAGGAATTATTACTACCAACCCCTAGCTGATTGAGGCCCCTAGACACCGCCACTTCCCCACACACCCCCTATTCTCTGTAATAACTCATGAGTGGTTAACATAGGGGAAAATGATGCAACCTTCAAGGGGTATGCCTTCACCCACCTCTCATGTACTACATGGGCTAAATCACTCAGGGTGATGAGTGGGACGGCCACTGGCTTCTTCCTCTTCTTGGTCCAAAATGGGAATATCTCACAATTAAGCCATAGGGGTTGCTCCCCCAGACTTACACATGGTAGCCTTCAGAACGCAAAGTTTAATGTGTTCATGTGGGGCATCTTCTGTGGAAGGCCATTAATCAGTAGTCAGGTTTACCGAAAAGTTCATGTCTCCAACAATGAAAGATTTAGAGGGAAGGGGTGGGAGTTCAAGATCAAAAAACCACAATTAACCTGTGCACAATTTGGTGTGTAAACTCTGGCAACTGTGTGTACCTCATTGTAACAGGAGAAAGTAACAGCCAGTATTCAGCCATTCAGGAATGAATTTTTATAAAATAAATAAAATACTGGTTTTCACATACTAGAACCCCTCAGTGTTGAGACCAAAAGGTAAGTGTAGGGAGGAGCATGCTTTCCCATGTCATCTCTTCCCCTTGTGAACATTGGGTTTCCTGCATTGCCAGGATGTCAACAGGGAATTTCTGCAGGAAACTCAGATTTTGGCCCAGGATGGCAAAACCCTTTATTCCTGCAATTTTAAATGTCCCTATTGCTACTGAGAAACCCATTGCGCCTCAGGATCAATTGGCAGGGCCCCCAGCCCTACTCTTTCACTCTACTTGGTCACTGTGTCATCTCAGCTGAAAGTGCCATACTGATAGGTAGGCGCAAGACTGTAATTAGCACCCTTTGTGGCTACAGACTTGGGCCCCTTATTACCTTTAAAAGCCTACAAAGTTTTCATTGCAGTGAACTTGCCATTCACCACATGAAGATTCATGTGGTTCATATGAGTTTGATTGTGAAATACATACTCACTTGGAGTGCAGTTAACATGCATAGAGGATGTGCCAATTTCTGATTATTGAAAATTGACACTCATGCCAGGTTTCTCTGAGGTCTGTTGATTTGCACAACCTGAATGGCTGCTGGTAGCATTTTACTCATCACCTCAGACCCCTCCATGTCTTCCTAAATATGGTCAGACAATATGAAGTTTTTGTTGAGGCTTTTACCTTAGCTTCAGCAAGCTTATAGGCCTGCTTGCCATTTTAAGTTCTTTTGGGGAAATTGTCTTGACTATCAAATAAAAACCAGGCTCTCCTCAGTTAAAGCTTATGTAGTGTCCATGATTTTGCCAATTTTAGGTCATCTTCATACATTTCTTTGTTTCATAACTCAGGCTCACCCAAGCCCTCTTTGACTGGGTAAGCATGGACCTTATGCCTAAAAGCCAGGGAGTGGTTAAAGATGGGCGGTGCGCATTCCACAGTTGCACTATATAATTTAGATAATTACTATCAATGTTAAGAGTAACAATATGGAGGATTTTGATGAAAACCTCCGCCACATCCAGGCTCAGTCTAATAACTGCTATAGCCTTCCCAGTACTAAGGACAGGCTTAAGATTTTTTTTCTACATCTTAAACCCTTAATTTCTACATGGAAATCCAAACCTTCATAAAGGTATTGCTCAATGACTTTGCAATCCAGATTATTATAATAAAAAGTTATAAAAAAATCTTTGAACTCTGTCTAATATGTGTGATTGGTCTGGAGCACCCATTGACCTTCAGGGAGATCACCCACAATGCAAAACTTAGCTGCACCATTTTCTTCTTTAGCTATTAAAAACCTAAGATCAACCCACCCACAGTGGATAGTGTAGGTCATAACATAAATTGTATATGGGAATAAAACTTCTCAGTCTCACTGAATTTTTTCATAAGTGCCATCAGATCTGTTCCCAAGAAAAGCCAAATATCATGTTCATCCAATGTCAACAGTTGAGAATAGTTTACTTTTTTTAAACTGGTAAGCTATAACATAAAACTTTAAAAATCCCAAATGGTAAAACATCTGGGATTTTTTGGTCTGCGCCACCCTCCTGTGTCACTAGGGTGTTTGTTACCCTTCAGCAAGCAATTCTCAGACTTGCGCTCCCTTGGCAGCAAGCCAAGGTTAAATGATTAACTTATTGGCTACTTGGAGGTGCCAGGAAGGACAACTTAGGTGGAACTTAACCTTTTATAGAGGCTTATAGGTTCCTAACAATTCTCAGTAGGCTAGATATATTTCTTCAGTCCTAGAGAATTGTACTTTAAACTAAAAATTCATTTGGATTGTAAAAGATTCTTTAATTATAAAAATGTTAGTACTATTTAGAGTACCAGAAGAAATCAGATTTTTGATGAGTGATAGTATAATACTATGTGTGAGAGTGGAAGGAGATTCAGGAATGCATGAGGCAATAGCACAGTTTAAGTTCAGAGTTAGGGTAGATCAGGATTCCTCATTGAGGGCAGTAATGAGGACAAATAATGTTAGCACTATTATGTGGTTTCTATTGTTTGTTACTAGGGAGCCAATAGGCAAAAGGCATAATATGTGGAAAAAGATGGCTAATGAGGTGAGTAGAGGAGTTAAACACTGAATATAACATCAAACCAAATATTAGGATTAATAGTAACTCAACTTGGGCATTCATTCCTATCTCATTGGTCAGTGGAGAATTAATGGAGCAATTTATCCAGAGTTCATTAGATAGTAAACTTGGCGTTAATATAGAAAATTACTTAGAGCTCAAAAATATAGGATTATTAGTAATTTGGGCATAAGGCTCAATAAAACATCTATGAATAGATTATAATAATATCAGGTTTTAACCCAATTAAATATTAAATAATAATTATAAATTGACGTCAATAATTATAGTAAATTCAACATTTATTAAAAAAAATTAATATAATGTAACCCCAAAGTTGAGGCTTCACCTAAATTAGGCAAAGTCTAACAGCAATTACAAGCCCTTTGCTCTTCACCATGTTTGCTAAGCCTAAGATGCCTAAAAATCCACTAATCTTACCTAGTTTTGATTAATGGATTTGTCAGTATGAATTGAATTGGTTTGCAAAAGTTATATAACAGAGAAGAAAAGCTACTTGCAACAAATTTTATTAGTTTGGAACAAAAAGCAACATTAACTTACATTGTTACAAAGATTGAGTAAGCTATATAACTATGAGTATACTTGATATCTATTTTATATTTAATTAAGCCATATTTTTGCAAAAAGATTGGGTCCATCAGCAAATAGGTTTGGGAAGCACTGTTTTATATTAGTATTGATCTAGTAAAGAAGGCACCATAATACTAATATAATTGATGGTTTTAGCATCAATGCAGCTAAGATATGGTAGAAGCCTCTTATCATAACCCAAATATAAAACTTGCTATCAGAAGGAAGCTAGATTGGCTATCCTTTAAACTACAGAATTACAGCTGAGTGACAACTGGATAATAATTTGAGACGTTTTAATTTACATAAATCCTGGATATGCTTCCTATCCTTACCACTTCAAATCACAATTATCAGATTTTTATACTATCCCTGTCAGCTTTAGAGCAGTACTCATTAGGACTGTATAAAAATAAGGATGGCTCTTATTTAATATTCATTCTCCACATTATTCAGGTAAAATCATCACTTTCACTGGACACTGTAGAAGGTTTTGTTTTGACATGATTTATGCTTAAATGAGGACTAGTTAAAAATGTGTGCAATGAAATGATTTCATAGTGTGACAAGGTTGAAATATTGTAGTAGGCAATTGGTAAGTTTAGTGTATGATTGGACCAATCAAATCAACTAAGTAAAACCATCAACCTCTTACACAAAATTATTGAGCTTATTGATTTAACAATTAATGCTTAACCACTCAGCCAAAATGATATATTGTTTTCAATTTAAGTTCTATATACCATTTTTACAACTTGTACTGGTTTTTATATAAATGTTATGATCAAAAATAAAAATGAGCCTATGCTGTTCTTTTTATTTAAAAAAATTCACAAGTATATTTTAGTTATTTTTTAGAGGGAGTTATGAAATAAACACACTTATATATTTTTATATTATAAGATGTTTTTAAAAAATTAACTTTGATTTAGCACTACCTGATTTTAAAACTAATATATAAATTTCTAGTCCATCTCTACCAGCTATCTGCTTGCATCAAATACTGTTTAATTTAGGTTAATATAACCAATCATAAGTAATCTAACTATCCCAGAAAGCTTCTAAAAGTTAAAAGGAGTATGAATGGCCTATCCTGCTAGTGTTAAATTTGCTAACTTCATGAACCATCTTCCAAGAACTATTTCATGTAACTTAACCCATGTCAGTTCACTTAAATATTTTTCATATACTTACTCCTCTAGAATATATTGAAATATATTATAGGAGTTAGTATAAATTTTTTTCTGTTATATTTTTATATGTTTTCTTTAAATTTTTGTTCATTTTACTGCAAATATATAAGCTACCTCTATTATTTTAGAGGTATAGTATCAGATGAATATTATACATGAACTATAAAAATTCATGAGTCTATCTATTATATTTTCTGAGAATATGGGTTATTTATCTAAAAAATTAAGCTTTTCATTAAATTGTAACTTAATCAATTTAACTAAATTAATTTACATAATATAAATATCAAAATTTAAATAAAGCTTGCTTTTTAATAAAAATAACAGCTAAAACTCTCCAGCACTGTAGTCTTAATCATCTTCTGTATTGTTCAAGTGCATCCTCTACTTCTCACAAAGATTTTGCTCCTTAAATCAAATTACAGCCTTGTAAACTTATGGTTTTGAGATATTGATGTTTAACTGCCTAATAGTAAATGAAAGCCTAAAATACTTTATGTAGCTAATTAAAATTAAATTAAATATACTTCTAATCAACCAAGCTTAGTAAATTGTATACCAAATTAATCAGCAAATCTCAAATAAATTTCTGCATAAAAAATAAATTTTAAAAAAAGACCATTTATACTTCCTTAACCTTTTTACTTATAATCATGCATAAATGCATGAAAAAATATAGGGTTGTGTAAATCTAAAATAAATATATGTATAAAAAATATGGGTTTATGTAAATTCAAAAATGTATATATTTAACCAAAATGACAAAGTACTATAAAATATCCAGAAGACCAAAAAAGTGGACAACAAAATTCTGTTCTCACATTCTTGATATTTATTTTTATAGTAGTTTTATTATTTACATGAATTTTAGTCATTTAACATGAAAAAATCCTATATATATATACCTGATAAACATAATATCAATTAAGTGATATTGTTATAGTGTTTAAGTCAATGAATCAAAAGTTAATTCTAGTACTAATATTGATAACTCATTACCCATATCATGAGCTTCTAGTAATAACATTACTTTAGAAGCTTCAGACAGTAAAATAGTAAAATTTTCTGTTAAAATAGAAAAAAGCTTAGCATGCAATTTTTTAAAGTGAAATGGTCATAAATAAGCCCAAAAAAAGATGTATATACAGTTTGTGGTGAATGATGGTAGCCTCATATGTGGTAGGATGCTTTGAAAGATTTTATAAGCAACATTAAATTGATAATTGTAAGTATATATATGTGATTTCTTGATTTTATTATTTCAGCAAACAATATATTATAATATCTCAGTTAGAGGGGGTGTGGCATAGTTGGGAGGGCGTCCCGCTATCACCCCTCAGTCTTGGGTTCAAATCCCCTCAAGGCAGAAATTGCATTAATTGCATTTCTGTGCCAAAAGGATATCAATACATATGGATTTGTGCACCATGCCTCAGTCCAACCAAGTGAATCAGTGAAGTTAGATTTATGTAATCCCAGCCTATCAGAACACATGCAGGAAGGTTTTACCCCCAGTACTTGGGCTTTGTCCTCCACTCCTATATTGTCACTCCCTACTCCATATCCTCTCTATCAGTGTGGTATATTTGTCCCAAGGTTGGCCCACCTCAAATAAAATTAAAAAATATCTCAGTTAGGTTCTTTTTTATATGGAAAAATAAAATTTTATATTTAAATTTTGCTAAAATTTTTGTAGAGTTAATGGCAAAAATTCAACTTTTTTGTAAAGTTAATGGGTGAAAAAATGATGACTTTTTAATAAAAAGTGAAAGGGTTAATTATTAGATACAATGATGATATTCTGCATTTTGGTAAATTGAATATATAGAAAGATATAAATAATGTCTAGCCCTAAGATATATATCATGCTCTTTAGCTTTTTACCATAAGATTTAAGTTTACTTTTTAGTTGATTTAATAGAATAAATGTTTGCAGCTGAGTGGGTGGTGGTTTTTGTTTGATTTGATAAGTTCAATTGGTTTTGGCTAAGTAGGTCAATTTACTTGATTTAATAGATTTCTATTGTTTTGGCCAAGTGGTTGGTAATTTTGATTAATTCAGTAGATTTAATTGTTTAACAAAATGTTGATGGGTTATTGGTTTATGTGATAGGTTTAATTGCTTTTTAAACTTAATGATGACATCTTATCTATCAATTTAGTAACTAAAATAAATTTCATTTTGTTTTATCCTAATATAAAACTTGCTTGCAGTTTTTTCCCTGCTGCATAAAATATTTGTTTTACAGTTGATTGAATCTTTTAGTAGTTTGGGGTATTGGAATATATCCATAATAATTTTCATTTATTTGAGGTAAGCTGACCATTAACAGATAAGTTATAATATACATAATAGACACTATTAATCAAGGTTTCTTTTAGACCACAAAAGCTAAGAATTTGAAACTTAGTTTGAAGATTCTGTTCAATTTTGTAGTTCAGCTAAGAAGCTGTTTATTTTTAGAATTTTGCAAGTATTTTAATATGTAAAAAAGTAGCTTAAAATTTACCTTAATAAATTAAGAATTATAAAATGATTCAAATTTGGTAAAATTTTAATAAAAGTATTCTAAAAAATCCCTAAACTATATTTATAAAATTTGGTATGTATGTGCAGCTTGGGTGTTGGAATATCAAGTATACAATAGATTTTCTAAATACAATTATAGCAAAAAATTGCAAAATATATTATAATATATTTAAAAGATACTATTAATCAAAGTTTCTTTTAAACTACAAAAGCTAGGGATTTTAAATTTGACATAGATATTATTTTCTTAATTTGTAGTTCATATAAGAAGCTATTCACTTCTAGGTTTTTTTAATATATAAAAAATCAGTTTGAATTTTACTCTAATAAATTTTTATTGTGAAACAATTCAAATCAAATATATATATATATAATTATTTTACAAAACTGTCAAACCTACATTTATGTGATTTGCATTGTATATGCAGCTTGAGTTAAGGATTATGGAGTAGGTAAGGGATTTATACTTAATTTTTGCTACAAAAAATACAAAAACTAAAAATTTATTTATATAAGCTAATTTTTATCATACAACCTAAACCACATAAGCTTGGATTTTGAAATTTGGAATGGAGTAACTTTTTAGCTCATAGATTCTAAAAAATATTTATAAATTTATTTACTCCTTATTTTTAACATCAAATTTTATTAATTAATAAATGTCTATTATAAAAAATATTTAAATTTGAAAATTAATTAAAAAAGTATACTTTTCCCAAACTAAAAACCTTGATATAAAAATTTGTATGCATATGCCTCTTGAGTGTTAATTTTTTAAGTAGGTAGGGTTTCTGAAATTTAATTTTGACCAAATATTATAAAAAAACTTTAAATCATTATATAAAAGCCAATTTTTTCTTATATTTAGATCTTATAAGCTAGGAACTAAAGATTTAATATAGCAGTAATTAGTTTGTAGGCACCTACTAAAGACTATATAGTGAGCTAGATGAAGTATCTATATTATAGACAGGTGATGAGCATTTTTATTAATAATATTTTGGCTAGCAGTTTAGTTTTATTTAATAGATTCAATAGGTTTAATAGGTTTGCTATGCAAGGGAAATTAGCTTAACATGGTACATCCTGCTACCAATTTGCTGCAGGTTTAGTTCATAACAGGTTCAAAAACTTATATTAGCTAGGATAAATCATCCTTTCCTCCCCTCTTATAATATAATTTTATCTAATAAGATTGAATAAAGAGTTTATGATAAAAAAGATAAGGTGGTTGCCTACCAGTGTAAAACTTATTATTACTCTGGTGCAGGTTTGGTTTGTAACAGGTTTAAAACCTATACTAGCTAAGTCATAACTTATTTCCTCCCTTCTCATATTTTATATCATAAAATTGAATAAAGATGTGGAGATGAAATAAAAATGAAAATAGGGTGGTTGTCTATCAGGGTGAAACCTGTTAATACTCTGGTGCATGTTTGGTTTGTAACTGGGCTGAAACATACCTTATCTAGGATAAAATATTGTTTTCTCCCATCCCCTTTTAATATTAGTTTATTTTATAAGGATTGAATAAAGATATGGATATTAAAAGAAATGAAGATAATGTAGTTGCCTATCAGAGGAGTTCCTGCTACTACTAAATATATACTTTAAAAATAGTTTTCTAAGTAATTATGGTTATTTGTTTGATTTTATAGGTTCAATAGGTTTAATGAGTAGCTGATAGTTATCTATAAAATGAAATCTAAAACAATCAATTCAAATCATTTGATAAATCATTAACACTATAGCAAAGCATGAGAATCAGGTTGCTAATATTATTCATAGTAGTTTACTAGTTACCACATCTATTGCTGCTTGCATCACAACTTTTTGCCATCTATCTACCGAATTATTAGCAATTACCTAGACATTCTTTTTGGCACTTTATATATATTTTTCTTCCCAGCTTTCCTCACATGTATCTTCAGCCCACTCTGTTCAACAATTGCTTGGTTCTGGTGCAATCTATAATACTTTATATTTTTCACTTTTTTCTATACTTTTTAATTAATCAGCAGCTTTTAAAGATATAATCTTCATTTCAAAATCACTATCTAAAATATAACTTGGCGATAATTTATAAATGAATAGGTTTAAATTAATTTTTTATTTACTTGTTATTTTTTATCCATATAAATATTACCCTTTTGGTAAGATGGCATGCTCGCTTAACTCAGTTGGTTAGAGTGTGGTGCTAATAACGCCAAAGTCACAGGTTCGACCCCCGTAGCGAGCATACATTTTTAGCTTACAAATTCAAAGTTATCTCGGTAGATGGTTATCAATAAGTTTAGAGTAATCAAACTTATTAAATCAGCCAAATACTGTTAACCATTCACCCAAAACCAATTGGACCTACTGAATCAAATTAAACTACCCACTGCTTGGAAAACCCACTAGCCTATAAAATCAGCCAATCACTTGCTATTTACTAAAATGATGATGTGATAATTAGCCAAATGATCACCAACCGCTTTGAGAAACCATTTAAACTATCAAATCAGCCAAATATCAAACTGCTTAGCCGTAACAGTACACCAATTGCCATTGAAAACAAATAAATTTTCACTTTATCTATTGAATAAAACACATTTACTGACGTACTGACTGACATCTGAAACCTTCGAATCTGATAGGTTCAATCTATTTAGGTGAATGGGTGAGAATTGGCGAATCTTATCGAATCTGAAATTATCGAGCCTGATGGGTTTAATCTATTTAAGCGAGTTGGTGAGAATTGGTGAATATTATCTAATAATTCACCAAATTACTCAACTGACTCAACAAAAATCGGTATTAGAGTTTAAGTAGATTAAGTACTTAGGATAATCAGCTCACCAGCCACGAGGGCAACAGCGGAGCTGTAGTCCGGGTGGCTCGAGAGTAGTGCTGGCACAGCCTATAGGCTACAATGTGAGCTTATCATTTGATAAATTAAATACCTTAGCGAAGCACAGGTATCTGGATGTTAGGTTTATATATTTTAAAAACCTACCTAATTTGGTTCACCTAATTAATAAAATAATTTTGGCAAGTTAAGTAGAAGTTGATTTAGTAGTTTGGAAGATATGTCACATACTCAATGCTTTTAAGTGTAAGGAGATGTTTTGGGTAGCAGGTTGGAATTATTTGATTGATTCGATAGGTTTATTTTGTTTGGCCGAGTGGTTAATGGCTTTTGTTCGAATCGATAGGGGACAGTTTAGTTTTGAGGGGTGATTAGTTATTGGTTGTTTTGATAATTACAGTTAGGTTTACCAAAGTGGTTGGTGGTTTTTGGTTGATTCGATTGAGCAATTAGATTTGGCTGAGTGGTTTTGTTTATCTATAATATAAAATCTAAATTAGTAATTTGAAAATCTAATTTTATAGACACCTTAGCGAAGCACGGGTAAATCGGCTAGTATATAAATAATTTTTTATTCTACCATGAAATAAAAAAATTACGGTGGAATATTTTATTGTCATCCGACCTTAGTAACTGTATAAAACTTCAATAGGTTATATTAGGAAGTGTGTTAGATAAAGGATGCAAGCTTCCAACACAAGATGGTGAGTTAAAGAAAAACAAAAATCGATTCGAATCGTTTAGTAATTGTAAACCAAAACAACACCAGGGGATTAGCTTGTAGAATATATGACTTTTTAAATTGGTAGATCAACTGTTGATAGCGACATGGGTTATAAGACGACGCCTTGGGCTAACAAGAAGGAATACAATACGGTTTACAACTGGCTTTATGGCCGGGTAAACGCAGAACGTCCGAATATACCGGCTTCCAATTTAGATGAGCGTCACGAAGCTCAAACCATGGGTGTCAAGAGAGTATGTCTTTAAGGTGCTTGCCTTTAAGCGGTTGCCTTTTTCTAGTGGAAGCTTATTTTCTTAACGCATATCTTGTAGCGAAATATTTTGTTTTTTTTTAAGTTGGATGGCTTGATGTTTTATTTTTTATGACTATGTAGTTGGATTAATTCCAAAAAATTTTTTATTGAGCGTGTCAAAGCATTCGGCAAAATTAGGCTAATTTATTTTTTTGATATTTGATCCCCTTGCAGCCAAATTCTTACTTTACATCGAGTTTAATGTCGCTAATATTTCCAAATATTTGAATTTTAAATAATTCTAAAAGCAGTACCTTCTTGATAGGTTAAGGCCTGGGTTCAGCGGTGCAAAACACCTTCTTACATAGAAGCGACCGCTTCTTTAATCGAGGTTCAACTGTTCGAGCGAGCGAGCTATAGTTCTGTTGGTGACCATGTAGTTAGGTTGATGTATGCGATGGCTTTTATAAGGCAAGTGATCTTGTAAAGGCTAGAATAACTTCATGCAGGTTTGTAAACGGCGTCATCGACCCGCGGAAAAAACCGAACCTTTTAAACTCCATGGCACATATCGCTCGGGATATTGATTTTCCCGCCT
Organism: Massospora cicadina; assembly: GCA_022478985.1. Lineage (NCBI taxonomy): Eukaryota > Fungi > Entomophthoromycota > Entomophthoromycetes > Entomophthorales > Entomophthoraceae > Massospora > Massospora cicadina. Next base: position 79,410 of record JAKSZP010001348.1, read on the forward strand.
ATTTCATCAGTCTGAGGCATCAAGCCACCCACGACGATTTGCCCCCTCTCGATGTCTTACGTGATGCGACTAGTGAAGTATTAGATTATTCGTTTTGTTTCTGACGCCGGACTAGGCGCTCGAGTGGCTAGATTCACACCGCTGGATAAAGAAGTCCGTAATTGGCCAAAGCGATGGGGAGCTCAGGAAGTGGCTGAATTCTTATAAGCTTACCAGTAAAGCGCTATCCAAAGGTAAATCTTAGTTAAGGTTTTGTTGATGCGTTTAGAAACGCCTGACATGCATCTACAACAAATGTCCAAGATGCAACTACTTTCGATGGGTGGGCAAGAAGTAGTGCCGGATCTAGCGCAATTGATGCCCATTCTACTCGAAGAGGGGAACATGGTGCCATTGCGCAAAAAGTAACGGGTTCTTAAATAGCTAAAAGCGTAGGAAGCGTCCGGCTTTTGATCAGTTGCAGCTTGATGAGACCCACGTAAAGATTTGGACGCCTCTGATCTTGGCTTTGACGCAAAACGATCCGGATTTCGCTGGTGATTTTTCTAACTATGTTGTTGAACAGCTTGCTCCCAGTTTCAAAAGCGTAGTAGAAATTTTATAAATCTTTTTAACGATCGCAGCTTGAAGCATACCAGCCCAAAGCAAATGATTCCAGCATACAGCTGACTTATGGTGAGTTATCTAAGCTTTTTAACACTGACATGCATTAGTGGCATGGTTCGTCCAGTTCGTCAAATGGCAAGCCTGTGGATTTATGGATTGCAATATCTCGATAGAGAAAGTCTTGAAGGCCTGTATTGAGCATCCCACCAAATAGTAAGCGTGCCGTCGTATAACTCTAACGTAGGCAATAGCACTTTAATATTGATAGAGGAGATTTTGCTTATTTACCCCAGCTATCGCGATAGGCTACAACCAAGCTACGATCTAGCCAAGTGGGTGCAATCCATCTCAGATCTTGATGTTCCTCCACATAAGAAGTTTAAGGATTCGCATGAGCTTATTCACCAGAGTCGGCTTCTTCTTGTAAATTAAATACGATGACGCTTTTAATTTTGATTTTTAGGATCAAACCAAACCTAAACTTGCCACGGATTCGATGATACAAGGTCTTTTTTTCTCAATCTTTTAATCTTTCTAGATTCTATAGATACTGTAAACACGATTTGCCCTATCGGCTTGGCCGCAAACGGTCAAAGTCTAGATCTTCCATTATCATGGGATGATCTTCCTCCCTATATCCCACCCTACCTCACGCTTTCTAAGTCCGAGGATCTCAGTATAGGTTCTTGCTGATTTAATGTACGAATATCTCTAACATCTAGTTTTTGGAGTCCTTTTACATTTAATGCGGTTTCCTTTTGGGTTTGAGCCTTTTTATACTGTTTTTTACCCAACTAAAAACATATCCATCCTTTTAGAGAATTTAGTATGAAGTGTTGTCTTAATCTATGCTTAAATTACCATTTTTCAAGATTGTACAACATAGCTTTGGCATTTTAAATGCTTTACAACCTATTACTATATAAGGTGCAGCACCCACTAACTAATTATAAGGTTAGCAAGGTTAAAATAAAAATTCTGCACTAGCTTAGAATATCTATACAATTTATACACACTAAAAACAGAACCATTAAGTAATTGTTAAACAGTAAAAGCAACGCTGTGATTTTTTAATTTAGCTTTTATAGTTTAGAACATGTCTATTAGAAGTAGAGACGAGAATCCAAAGGCTATATTTTACTTTTAGCTTCGCATGCAAAGATGTAACCCTTGCAAACGCTTTATCGATTATAAATTTATAATTTCATACCCTTTTGGTCTTAAGGATATATATGGGCGAAGCAGATAAAATAAAATTTTAATTGAGGGTACTAATAGGTTACCAATAAAAAAGGAGTAAATTACAAACTTTAGAAGTTTGAGTATATAGCCCCTCACTATGATTAGCCAAAGTTTTATCTCTGAAAAGTTTTATACGTAGGATCGACTACTTACTTTCATTATTAGGATTTATTATCTGTATCTCAGCAAATCTAATTCATCTATGATATTTTACTCGCTTAGAACCCAATTTCATGTGAGGCAGGTCTTTACCGCTCAAGTTGTGCCCTTTATAAACAAGCACTTACCGAGGTAACCTTAATCAGAATATGCTCTACCGGCTAGTGAAATTGATATTTAAATTATAAAAGTAGGCTATGTGTTATATGAGAATTGGTAGGCGCATTTTATAGATGCTATAGTATCTCATTACCTGAACTAAAATTAAGGCTGGACTTTATCATAAGCAGTATAATCAGTACATAAAGTTCTACTCTATCTCATAGAATTTTTATAGTGCCTAGGCTGCATAAATGAAAATGGTTTAAGCAGCTTAGGGAGACAAGCGATTAAATGTACCCTATAATTTAATTGTGTAGCAGTCCAACCAAGCGTGAAAGCTGTAGATTACAAACTTGACTTTATGTACAAAATATGATGCCTATGATTTAATTACATAATGGAATTAAACCACACTTTATAACTAGCTGGATATTAATTGTAATAATGATCTCCGCTAAGGGTGGTTAGCCTAGCAGGGTAATTCCTGCTTCCACTCTAGTGCAGGTTTTGTTCAACATAGGTTTGAAACCTGTACTGGATATAAAAAAATCTCAGTGTGGTATATTTGTCCCAAGGTTGACCTGTCTTGATTAATAAATAATGATCTCTGCTGTATCTTGTAGTTTGAATGAGCTTACCCTATATCTATATCTATTGCTACCAAGTAGTAGTCTACCTAGCAGCTAGATATAGCCTTAGTGGAACATAGACACATTTTTAATTTTTCAGCTCCACTTTCTATTGCACTCAGAAATCAGACCTTTTAACAAAAACAATCTTACCTGGGTACATGATGAAATTTTATGAATCCATCTTTCAACCTACCTTAATACACTAAGGATTATATCTATTGAATGAAAATATTTTTAATAATTTAGTCAAAACTTTTGTTGGATCAATTAAACTCATGATCTAGAACATGCATAAACAAGGTTTACTATAACTATTAAACTATATATCACATGACGGTCCAGAATCACCTTATCTATATAGTTTTTATATTTAGATTTAATAGTTATAATTTTAAAAAATCTACTAAAAGTCATGAGCCAAAAGTGGTTAATTCTAAATCAGTATAAGGGATAAGTATGATCTTCACATAGGAAGTACTATATTCCTATTTTATTTCAATTACATATTAATATCAACCTTTGGCTTATTTTCTGTTAGTCTATGTACCCTTCAATAAAAAAAGCTAGACTTATGTCTTACCTCTTTGTATAAGTAGGCATGTATCAGATAAAAGTTACCTTATATAAAAAATTAGCCTTTTATCAATTGAATTTTTATAATGTGATTTTGATATACTGGTGCATCAACATGATTTTAAACTGCTCAGAACCAAACTAGACATATTTTATAGAGAAATATGTAACAAACTACTGATTTTCTGATCCTAACTTCTGATCAATGTACTTTTTACCAAAACATCTTAACTATTAGCATTTTCATCCATGTTATTAAGTATGTAAAGGCAGATACTGGCACCTCATACTTAGACTACTAGCAGCCAAGGTATGGCATTCATGTGAGCACTTATTATATATGGTAAAGTTTTAGTTAATTTAGTTTTTTATTAGAGGTAAATTGTGCAACATAGACATCCTGAGCTTATCTAGATAGTAAAGATTATGTATGCAATATGTATGTAAAAACATATTTTTAACAGCTATCAAAAATTCCATCTTTGCCTTATAGTTGAAAGTTATGGCTTTCAGTATTCACCCTGATATAGATGAAACCTCTAATTTAGGATACATTCTATTTATTATTATTAACTACACATTTAATGCGCCATCATAGCTAAGCTACTATGTTTAAAAAATATTACTATCTAATTGATTAAGCAAACCTATTACAACCTGATGATAGATTGTTTTCTAATTATTTATCTACCTCCATCTTAAAATGGATCTTTTAGTACTCTTAATTCAGCCCTAGTATTTTACTAAGTACACCATTTATCTTGATAAACCTATCACTTTTCTTACCTTTAATTTATCATTTAGGCTAATTTAATTGATAGCTAAGTTAAGGGCTTTTTAACCTCTTTTGGTAATTACTGGGTACTTTGGAGACTCTGAATCCCGCAGGGTCAGTTAGATGCTTTTTCCCAGCTGGCCCAACAGTGGCTTTTAGTTAGATTCTGGTTCTCTATTTTTTGTATCTGACATATTTATTGCTTAAAGTTTTTATAATCAGCACTTATGCTCAGCATTATGTTTTTTATTGATAAAATCCTTAGCATCTTTCTTTTAACTATGGGACTAAATTTTCTCTTATTAAAGTAATTTGGAAATTTTGGATATAGGAATATATCAGCAGACAAGTCAAGAGCACTTTGCACATTGCAAAAACTCTATTGGTATTACTAGCGCACAAGCTTATCTAACTAAAATAATATAAAAATTGCTAGTGTATGATGACAGCTATCCTAATTTTTCTTTTGACAAGTACATAACCTACAATAAGGTTTTGAGAAATAGATGAAGTGAACTACACTAATAACACCTCAAGGAGTAGCTTTGATAAAAGGTTTAGATTATACATAGTTTTTCATTCAAATATTCATAAAAATGTTAAAATAAAGTTAACCACACAAGATATATGAACAACCCAACTGGTTTCATCACACTTAGTTGGAAACCATTTACTACAAGCTAAAAGTATACTCAATACTCACATAGGCTGCCTTGAAAGAGTGCTGTTAAAATTTGATATTGACCAATCATAAAAGATTATTCTAAAAATCTCAATAATTACTATCCAACTAATCATCTAATATAGTAGTCTTTTAGTTTCACTCTTTCACCATGCTGACAACACATATTAGCTATCAAAATAATGATCATCTTTTGCCTTATGCCTGTGGCAACTCATATAAGCTAAATAGGCTAATAATTATCCCCACCCCTTCATTGCATCAACAATATAATAAATTAAGCTATCAGTTAGCAATATGCCACTGTACCACCACCAAATCATCATAGATATTGACTTTAAAAATTAACTATAAGCTACCAACATTATTAATTTATAGGCCCAAGTCAAAAACTAATAAATAAATTTCAAGGCCAATAGCATTAAGCCTTTCAGAACCCATCACAATTACACTTAATTATACTTCAGCAACTTGACACTATTTTATATTATCAGTGAAAATATGGACTATTCCAAAGTTGTTGAGAACCCCACAGAGACCCAGAGATCCACTAGGACATAATGAGTAATAAAACAAACAATGGGCATCTTGGATGCTTTTTGGTGATATATATGTGAAGTATTTGATCATATGGAGCCTGGAAAACAAGAAAGATCTTTAATTAGGATGAACAATGCAATGATGACTCCTAAGAAAACCAAGACTGTGAAGTGTGCATATCATAATATATAATAAAGCTTATTATGATTAAGCAATTATCATGTTTTTGAATGGTACTCTGTCCTCATACAAAAATGCTGATCAAAGTGCACCTGAACCTGTGACAATTTGATATCACTAAGGCCCACTTTTTAAAATCATGTTTTAATACATAGGCAGCCCCAGCCAATATATTAAAAATTGCAAGCATCCATGCTTAGGTAATAAAATTAGTTAATCTTGGGAGAGTGTGTTACATCACCTAAGTAATAGCTAACTGCATAGAAGCAGCATGCTTCAATGCTTAGGCAATACTAAATAACAATATTTAAAACAAATAGCAATTTGTTCAAATTGATCCTTGTATGCAATTAATAGTGACTATATGAGCTAAATTGCTAATTAAAAAACAAACTTCATCAGTAAATGTAACCAACTGGATATCAATTAGTACTTTATCTTTTGATACTTCAAACAAGGTGTGCTTTTTTAAACATGTTCTAATACTAGCGCTTTAATTAACCAGTGTTGATGTCTTTTAGACTTTCAAGGAGGAGGCTCCAAATTAGCCATTATTTCAACTGAGGGATCAATTAAAACTATTCAATGATCAGACTTCCACAAGTTATTAGCTGAATTTTCCAATAGCTATTGGCCAAATTACCAATAGCTTTTAGTTTACCAGACTTATGGGTGCAATTGCTACAACTTTGGAAATTAAGTTTTGGATTTTAGACTAGTAGCATGTCAAATGCTACAGGTCAATAAATAGTAGTAAGGTTATCCTTTGGCAACAAGTGCTGAGGATTTTGATAGGCAGGCATTTGATTGCCATTAATCACTTAGGTTTCTAGAATAGCTAGCAATTAATGCAAATGATAAACAATTATCTTATTAAATTATGAATTTATTAGTATTTTCTGGAGATCAATTATATGAATAAATTGAATTAGGTTGCCAAAAGATTGACGTCAAGAAAATTAAGGGAATGTATGTAGGCAACTGATGCCAATGATTTTAATAGATGGGCATTAATATGCCATGAGTCACCTATGTATATATGAAATAAAATCACTAATAAAGCTACCTTATTTTTGAGTTTATAAGATTTTTACTGGTATTGTTTTAGTTTATTGTAGGCAACAATTGCCCAAATACTTTGATTGAACAATGTCATATTTTATATAAAATGTTATTGCATCAGATTATACCTTCTGTTGTCAGAAAGGAGGCTTTGTTAGTTAAATGTTGAAATCCTTGCAAACCTGTGCAGTCGCCGCTTTTCAAGAAGTGGTGCTCACTACAGGGGTTTTCTGATGCTGATGTCATCTTTATAAAGAAGGAGTTGATAATATGAGTGGTGAACCATTGAGTGAAGGGGGAAATGGCTGAGTTGAAGTGGGTGAGAGCATTACCACCAAAATAGTGGTCTTGGAGTAGTTAGGATGGAAACTGCTGTAAAATTATAAGTTAATACATTATCTAATTAATAAGCAAAAAGATGCTATAAATATATTGTTAAATTGTACATGCTAGTCAGCAATATGAGAACTAAGGATCAGGCTGAAGTTAAGGAAGCTTGGCCAAGTTATCATGGCTCAAAGCTAAAGTTTGTACTTTTTATACCATTAAATAAGGTAAGGTTTTTATAAGGAGAGTTAACTCTAGGGAAGGTATTATGATGAAACAAAGTTTGGAATTGATTAAAACACAAGTTAAATTAATGCTGCTAGTGAAATCCTTAGAAAAATGCTGACTAACTCCGCCAACTTAACAAAGAGTTAGAAGAAATACTGTGGAAGAATCAGAAGTTGAAGGCATGGAGGTTGAACTAAAAATATGTAAAAACAATAACCAATTGGATATCCAAGTTGGAAGGGACCCAGGACAATGTCAGAAAAGCCCAGAGAGTAGGAATGACACGTTCAGAGATGGTTCCCCATCTGGTGATAATAGCCCTGTTAAACCCTGTCACAAAATTGACCCTGGGCTCCGCTAGTGTGCCAGGCCAACCAGTATGAAGACTGGTGGCCCTTTGCTATTTCGCCTTCATTGACGTACCAACCCCTATTCTATATACTTCTACCCCACAGAGTATTAGCCAATATAAAGTAAAAGCAAGATAAAGAGGAGGTATGGGAGCTGGCAGCACCAGCCACTCCAGGCGTGATCACCTGCACCTCTCAGGGATCCCTAACCTATCTACTTCTACCCCACAGGGTATTAGTCACTATAAAGTAAAAGTAAGGATGGTGCAAGAGAGATGTTTATTAGGAGGGACTGAACGACTACTTATACTACTTTCAGGGCTACTGCACCCAAGTGCTCTTTGGCCAATCAACTACAGGAAAACACATCAGCCTCTTGATTCCAAACCTCTATCAGATCATAAACTTTTATTCATTCATCATCATAGCAATTCCCTCCAGATCTGCTCATCTGATCACTGAATATTAAATTAGGCCAATCCATCCTCAAAATAAGTCACTGGTCGATCATATATAAATTCATAATTAAATAGAACTTCAAGCATCCTTGGCATGAGTTGCCGGTGCTCCAAATTTTTTAGCGGAACCATTTCAGATGATTTGTAATGGATTTATCAGCTTTATGCTGGAAACTCCCACAACAATCTTCAGATGGCATTTTGGCAGAAAACGCAGCTTCCGCCAAACCTAAACTTGATTAAGCATATAACACTAAATAGTATCAAACTAGGCGATTAGCCAGCAATTATGCCCAACTAACCAAAACCCCTAATTTGGATACTATCAGAAGGATTCATCTGGTTAAAATTCCAAGATTGCCCTCCACTTAACCAGATGATATCCTTCAGTTCAACCCACCCCAATGATGGGTCAAGACCTCCCAGCTGTCATGGATGCAGCTGATAAGAATTAGACTGGGCTCCCAGTCTGGGTGTGTGAGCACCCAGTGGAGAACCCAGAATGCCAAAGGCACAGTGGTCCAAGTGACTTGAAGTAGGGGAGATCTATTGAGGACGTAAGGAAAGTAAAGGTTCATTAACATACTGAAGGCCCCCAAAGCAAACCAGATGGTTGCAATGGGGGCAACTGCGAGTCTTGTGGGGCAGCCCCTAAGGGCGGAAGAGGCAGGGAGGATGAAGACTCCTCCAGGGTTTGCAGTTGCTGACCTTTGGCTTTGAACAGGTGAGTCTGTGCACCAACGAGGGGTGGCACAGGGGCTGCCGAATAAATGGGGGTGTGGGTGGAGAGGGAAAAAGACCCGCGGTGAGCATTAGGGCCAAGCTACCCTTGAGCGGGGTGCTCCAGGGTCCCCAGGGGGTGAGGCTAGTAGTGGATGAGCCAGGTATGGGGGCTGAGTTCATGAGCACCAGGGCAGGGGTGCCCTGGTGCTGCTCCAACAGGGGAGCAGTCTCAGAGATCCCAGCGATGGAGCAAACAGACAGATTTGCATTAGCTAGATGCATGAAAGTGGATAGATTCACATTAGACAGATATGCAAAAATGAACAGATTTGCATTAGACAGATATGCAAAAGTGGACAAAGAATCAACTTCATCATTGGGGGCTAGACAGCTTATGGTGAATACAATCCACCGCTGCGTGGCAGGGTTGAGTGACTGGAGGACCCAGTCAGCAAACATTGGGATGAGTATCTGGATAGCGGCGCACTTTGCCGGATTGATTGGCGAAATTTTGGGAAAAAAGTAAACAGATGGAGGCTGCGGCAAGGTGTCTGGTGTAAGGAGAGTGTCTATAACTCTCCTGTTCCCAGCGTGGCAGTGCGCAGTGCACCAGGCCAACGCCAGGGAACATGTCATTAGTACCATTATGATTAGAGCCCAGCAGAGAGTGCTGGCGCAATAATCTCTTAGGCATACAATTGCAAATATTATAATAAAAAACCCTATAAGGGTGATGAGGTGCACATATAGAATGGGGCTAAGCGGCCCAGGTTGGAGGGATCCTGTGCAGATAAATGGTGCACAAGGGGAGAGCTGCATGGTACTTGCCATGGCAAGGGTAACAGAGTGCAAGACCTCCTTGAAGAGGTTTGTGCACAGGAGCATTCAGAATATCACAAGATTAAAAATAACATAAATGGGGAAAAGTATTTGGGAAGTTGACCAATAAGGAATGTTGGTTGGGGAAAACGTATTTAAGCTCATATGGGGAAATTGGGGTTATGCTGCAGTGGGCCCAAGCAGCGACTCACCAATAGGGCAATACTACCATCTGAGTTAGTGGAATAGGCTGAAACTGACTTCACTCAAGTGATCAACTGAAGTTGGATTCAACCCAAGCGCGTTATTTTGTATATGGAACAGGTTTCGAATCCCCATTCCTAGACTAACCTAACCAAATTATCTGCCTTTATTTGGTAGATAGTTCATTTTAACGCTTGGCCCAACATCAGGGGCTGGGCACTCAGCACCCCACTAGGACCAACCTGGGCATATCTTGCCCTTACCCAGCGCTAGTCTAGGGTGTGCTTCAGGTCTGGGAGGCCCTGTAGCTTCACCTTTTGGGCCTCCAGGCGCCCAGCCTTATCTTTGGGGTTGGTCCCCACTATTATATCCTGTGTACATGACATTACCCTCTCCTTTCGATGGGGCTCAACCCCCCCTCCAGAGGCTTGTGCCAGGGAAAAGTTCTTGTGGGCAGGGGCCAACTTCATGGCAGTGACAGTAGGTTTAGGTTGGGATCCGGCAGCCTGGGGAAAATGCTGGTGGAAGGCATCAATCAGATCTTGGGCATGCACACAGGTGCATGCTGGACCCAACTGTTCTCTGCAGCGTCAAAGCCCTTCCAGGATACCAGATAATCCAGTCTTCTTTTAACGCAGTGGGAGGCAACTATCTCTTCCACCTTTCACTCCGGCGCCCCATCCACAAGATAGGCCTCAGGAGTCTCTGGTGGAGGCCCTCAAACAACATGAGTTTGCTCTCATAAAACACTGAGAAGATCCAAAATGAAGGGGGAAGATCCAGCTGGTATGAGGCATGGCCCACTTTTCTAACAACGCGGTAAGGTCCAATCCTCTTAGGGCCTAGCTTCTTGCACAGATGCTTGATAGGGATGTTACAAGCATCAAGCATCACGAGATCTTATTCCTTGTATGCAGGACCCACTCAGCGCTTCCCATCAGAGTTCTCCTTATAAACTTGCATTGCCGCCTCCAAACTTGTGGAAACCCCCTGGTGGACCTTCTTGATAGTCTTGGCAAAATCCACCACCGCTTCAACCTTAAAACCACATCTGGGCTCCATGTTAAAGGCGGGGTTAAAGCCATTGCTGGCGAAAAATGGGGAACAACCAATCGAGGAGTGCAAGGAATTATTGTAACTAAACTAAGCCATTGGTAGGTGAGAAGCCCAATCAGAATGGTCTGCGGCGGTGTAACACCGCAGGAACTGCTACAAGCACTGGTTCACCTTTTCAGTCTGCCCATCTGATTGTGGGTGATAGGTAATTGAATGGCAAGGGCAAATCTGGAGAGTCTTACACAACTCTTCCCAAAAGACAGAGGTAGGCTGGGGTCCCCAGTCACTGATAATCTCTTGGGGAACTCCATGGAGCGCAAACACATGCATGACGAAAAGCCTGGCCATCTCAGCCGCGGTTATTGTAGTTCTGCACAGAATGAAGTGGGCGAACTTTGTAAACTGGTTCACCACCACCATGATGGCATAGTAACCATCCGAGACAGGTAGTTCTACAATAAAGTCCACTAATAAGGAAGTCCAGGGCCCTTCAGCTTTCTGGGCAGGTACCAACAACCCCACTAAAGGTTGACAATTTGGCTTCATTTGGTTGCAGACTAAACATTCCTTACAGTACCGCCCCACCTGAGCAGGCAAGCCCTTCCAATTGTATGTGCGCTGGATTAACTCTAATGTCTTTGCTTTCCCAGGATGACCAATGGTAAGTCCATCATGATGGTCCCAGATGATTTCCAGGCGAAGTGGTCCAGCAGGAACCCATAGACGCCCCTAAAACCACACAATCTCATCCTTCATATGATAGCCCCTGGAGAGATCCTCTTGATTCAACTTGCACTTAGCAAGTAATGTAGTATATTCTGCTGCCAGCGGCTGAGAAAGGACTACCTTCCTGAACATACTATATTCCTCTGCGTTTTCCAGAGGTGCAAGCGCGGGACCGTTGGCCTGAGGAGAGGGAAGTGGAGACACAATTTTATTTGGAGGAATCATCACCTGGGTGTTGTGAACTTCCACCTCCTTGGGATCAGGTGCTAAAGCAGGGTTGCGGCTCAAAGCATCCGCCAAACCATTTTCCTTACCCTTGGTGAATTCATAAGAAAAGGCATATTGGGAAAGGGTCTCATGCCAACAGGTCTGCCGTGGGTTTAGGACATGAGGAGCGCGGTAGTACAGCAAAGCACGGTGGTCTGTACATACCCAGAAAGGCTGGGATGAGCTATGCAAGTGGTGACGCCAATAAGTCAGCGCCTCCACCACTGCCAATAAATCCTTATCATAAACGGCATAACTCAACTCTGGTAAAGACATTTTCCTAGAAAAATATCCCACCAGATGCTCTATCCCATCTTCACCTACTTGTAACAAGGCAGCCACTATGGCGAAGTTGGAGGCATCAGTCAACACAATGAACTCCTTTGAAGGGTCAACATTGCAAAGAGCAGTCATGGACAGCAGGGTGCACTTCACTGCTTGGAAAGCATCCTCCAAAGTGGGGGACCACTGAAGCACCTTGGCACTGCTAGCCTTGTATAGGGGAGCTGCCACCTCAGACAGATTGGGAGTGAACTTCTTGAGGAACGTACATGTCCCCAAAATGCTCCTTAATTCCTTAACCAAGGTGGGGGTAGGCCACTCACGAATTGCCTTCTGCTTATCTGGAGTTATCATGTGTCCTTGGTCAAACACGACTTTTCCCAGAAATGTGACCTGGGACTTAAAGAACTCGCATTTCAAAATTTCCAATGTAAGGCTGGCTGCCTTTAACCGTTCCACCACTTGCCAAAGGTGAACTGCATGGGACTCCTGATCAGGGGAAAACATCAGGATATCATCCATGTAGGCGACCGCGCATACCCCTAACAGGTCCCCCAACGCTGCACCAATGCGGTGTTGAAAGATAGCAGGGGCATTCTTAAGCCCAAAGGGCATGACCCAATACGGGAAGATCCCTTTTCTGATATGGAATGCGGTCAACCACTCTTGTCCCTTTTTAATCTGGATCTGATTGAACGCGTTGAGGCAATCCAGCTTGGAGAAGACCTTCGCCTTCTCCACATAGCGTGCAATCTGGGAATCCAAAGGGATGGGATGGAGGTCTGGTACAGTAACGTTGTTAAGGTTACCATAGTCTACGCAGGGCGTAAGGTACCATCAGACTTCTCCACAAAGAGTAGGGGGGAGCATACAGGGGAGGTACGCTGAAAAATCACACCCTTGGCTAACTGTTCTTTTACCCACACATCCAACGCCTCCTCCTCCTGGACAGTCAATGGGTAAATAGGGGAAGAGACATGAACCAGATCCACCATATGCTTGTAATCACAATCAAACTCAGAGTGCTCAGAGAGTGCATTGGCAGATGCTGCATCAAAAGAGGATTCCAAACCCTCCAAGCAAGAAGGTATAGGAATTTCCACTGAGGGCTTCTGCATTGAGGCAAGGCGACAAGGGAGATGGTGGAGCCATTGGGTCAATTTTCCTGGAGCATTTTCTTCTGAAAAAGGCACAACAAATGTCTGACCATTCTTCATGGTGAGGGACAGGGTATTCTCCTTCAGGTTAGTTCTTACGTCAAACTTCCGTCACCAATCCACACCCAAAATGATAGGGAACAGGAGGTTTTTGATTGCACTGAAGTGATCAGACAAGTGGTACTTGCCAACCTGATAGTCCACTGTCCCAATGATCTTCAGAGTGGGAATACCTTAGGGACGCCCCTCCTCTAACCACATCACCTGGCAAGTAACTCAGTACAAGGTAATCGGCTAAGTATTGGTCCATATAGTTTCCAGAGGCACCAGTATCCACCAACATAGTAGTGGCGAGCTCCCCTAAAGAAGAGGAGAGGGTGACAGTCAGAAGAAATTATCTGGAATAGTCTTTATTTATAGAAGACAATGACAACACTTCACCAAAAGTATCTTCCTCTGGCTCAAGCATGTAAACAAAATTTGTTTTGGAATTAAAAAAGATGGAGGGATAGCTGGCCACTCTTAATACTGAGGCCACATACCCCACCATGCCTTCTGCAGGTGCATATACTTGATCACATCTCAAACGAAGTTCCTTCTCCACTTCCTGAGTGTGACGAATCATGGTAGAGGTCAACCGTGGGTTCTTAGGGTACTCTGATATACCAGAATAGGGTCCTCATCCAGGCCATATGAACAAATAAATGGTTCAGAGGTAGAGACCAGGTTTCCGTTATAAAACGCGTTTTCTGATGTAAATGACCATATCCTTTGATCTGCAACGGAATGCCCAATGTTATCCAAGTCCAACACCCCCAGGCCCATCTGTGATGATTCCGCTGACATCATCTGAACATGACGGCAAAAGAAAACTTGTTTATTGGAAGGGAATTTAAATAATTTGGCAGAAAGTCAGGGAATCATGACTTTTGGACATCAAAGTGTCCAATTTACCAGGTATAAACATGAAGGGTGGATACTTTCCAGTTGGAGGCAACCAAAGTAATGCTGAGTTGCTCCAACCTTCTGGAAAAAGAGGAAACAGCGGTGCAGCTAATGACAATCAGGGCCCACAGCTGACAGCCACTGTTTCTACTTTGGAAAAGTATCACACGGAATAAGTTTGTGCACATAAGAAAAATAGGTTGGTCAACTAATGTAAGGAGAGTGCCTATAACTCTCCTGTTCCCAGCGTAGCAGTGCGCAGTGCACCAGGCCAACGCCAGGGAAAAAGCTGTTAATACCATCATAATTAGAGCCCAGCAGAGGGTGCTGGCGCAATAACCTCTTAGGCATACAATTGCAAATTTTATAATAAAAACTCTATAAGGGCTACGAGGTGCACATATAGAACAGGGCTAAGTGGCCCAGGTTGGAGGGATCCTGGGCGGATAAATGGTGCATGAGGGGGAGCTACATGGTAGTTGCCATGGCAAGGGTAATGGAGCGCAAGACCTCCTCGAAGAGGTTCATGCACAGGAGCATTCAGGATATTATAAAATTAAAAATAACGCAAATGGGGAAAAGTATTTGGGAAGTCAACCAACAAGGAATGTTGGTTGGGGGAAAACGTGTTTAAGCTTGGATGGGGAAATTGGGGTTTTGCCACAGTGGGCCCAAGCAGTGACTCACCAATAGGGCAATACTGCCATCCAAGTTGGTGAAATAGGCTGAAACTGACTTCACAAAAGTGATCAACTGAAGATGGATTTAACCCGAGCATGTATTTTGTAGATGAAACAGGTTTTGAATCCCCATTCCTTGACTAACTTAACCATCCGCCATAATTTGGTAGATGATTCATTTTAACGCTTGACCAAAGTCAGAGGCTGGGAACTCGGCACCCCACTAGGACCAACTTGGGCATATCTTGCCCTTACCCAGCGCTAGTCTAGGGTGTGCTTCAGGTCTGGGAGGCCCTGTAGCTTCACCTTTTGGGCCTCCAGGCGCCCAGCCTTATCTTTGGGGTTGGTCCCCACTATTATGTCCTGTGTACATGACATCTGGGGTATTAGAGTTTTACATTTGGTGAAAAGCGTGGGAAGATTAGAGAATAAACTGACAACTGCCCCTTGACAGGGCAGTTGCCTTAAGTATGGGGAGAATCACATAGTGGGGATGCTGAGGGATTGGGTGATTGGGGATCGGCAATGGGATTTGGTTGGCTGGTGGGGAGGAGGGCGGGAGGATGTCCAAAATCTTGGCAAAAATCAAAAAACTTTTGCAGATTTTTCCAAATTTTTGGGGCCAAACCAGGTTGATGGTACTGATCCAGGCCCTGACCATTTGAATTGGTCTGTTCACAGGGTTCAGATTCCCCAGATTTGTCCTGGGGGGCTTTGGCCACGGTGCTGGGTTGTTTGCAACCTGGTCCAAACTCTCGTTCTGACTATTTGCATGATCTGAACTTCCCAGATCTGTCCCAGGGAGTAGGGGCAATTGGTCCAAGTCACTTGCACCTGGTTAAAACTAAATCATGCGCCAATCTGATTTCCAGCCCTGGCCAGTCTGGACTAGCTCCTCCAGCCTGGAATTTTTGGACCAGGCTCCGACACTAGTACTGGCTATTTCCTCAAATTTTCGGCATGCTTTCCCTGGTGAGTGAGGGGTCCCAGGGGCCTGCCCATGTTCCCTGGCTTGCATAATCTCCTGGCAGGTCCCCTCTATTAGTCTTACCAGGGTTGAGGAGGGGGAAGGGGAGAAACCTGGTTGTCTTTAGGGGGAAGGGCAGTCACACAGCGCTCATCTACCACATGCGCCAAGTTGCTCAACTGCGACAGGGGGTCTACTTGGGCCTTTGGACCCCTTTTTGTCCAAAAGGGGTGTTGCTCCCTATCCAGTTGCAGAGGATGGTCCCCAGGACTTACACCAGCGCCCTCAAGAAGGAGCGCTGGTCTTAACCAGTGGCTTTCACCACTCTGTAACAAATTTTTAACTACTCAAGCAGCCCACCAGTTAAGCCCCCTGTAGTGAGTACCACTGTCGTGAAATTGACCCTGGGCTCCGCTAGTGTGCCAGGCCAACCAGTATGAAGACTGGTGGCCCTTTGCTATTTCGCCTTCATTGGCGTACCAACCCCTATTATATCTACTTCTACCCCACAGGGTATTAGTCACTATAAAGTAAAAGTAAAAATGGCGCAAGAGAGTTGTTTATTAGGAGTGAATGAAAGACTATTTATACTACTTTCAGGGCTACTGCTCCCAAGTACTCTTTGGCCAATCAACTACTGGAAAACCCACTGGCCTCTTGATTCCAAACCTCTATCAGATCATAAACTTTTATTCATTTATCCTCATAGCAATTCCCTCCAGATCTGCTAATTTAATCACCAAATATTAGATTAGGTCAATTTTATCCTCAGCATAAGTTGCTGGTCGATTGTATATAAATTTGTAAATAAATAGAACTTCAAGCATCCTCAGCATGAGTCACCAGTGCTTTAAATTCATCAGTGGAACCATTTCAGACGATTTGTAATGGATTCATCAGCTTTCTGCTGGAAACTCCCACAACAATCTTCAGATGGCATTTTGGCAGTGAACGCAGCTTCCACCAAACCTAAACTTGATTAAACATATAACATTAAATAGTATCAAACTAGGTGATTAGCCAGCAATTACGCACAACTAACCTAACACCTAATTTGTCTACTATCTGAAGGATTCATCTGGTTAAAATCCTGACAAACCCAGTCATGGCAGCCTGAGAAATGCGCCTGGGAATCTGGCCACTTATCTCATATACTGTCCCATACATCATTTAGAGGTACTAAAAAGAGGGGAACTACTGGCAACAAGCCCCTCAAAAATGTGGAATTTTCCCAACTCAATGCTGCCATATTTTAGAGAAACAATGTTTCTGCATTCTTCAGGTTTTACAAGATGACCATGGTAGGGTGTGGGAATTGCCAAAAGACTGCTACCATGATTAAATGTTTTGATAAAGAGAGTCAGAATCTTTGGGATCATCTAGTACTAAATAAAAAGAGAGTCATAATCTCATTTTCCTTGATTAGCCACCCCTAAGCGGACCTATTGTGAGGTAGAAAATGTCATTATGGGTGAGTTTGGCATCCCTAAGCATGTCACCAACTGGAAACAGGAATTCATGGGCATCCTATTAAAAATAAGCTCATTGATACTTTCACTGACTGGTTCTACCAATAAGCCCAGATATTCACTGGGGAAAGAGCAATGACTAATTTTGATGCATGTATCACGATTAATTGGCACTTTGGGTCCATAGGTATCTTATTTAAGCATTGATATCCACCTTTAATGCAGATACAAAATTACCCAGATCATAGAATCCTTGCACCTTTTTGGGACCACCCTTGATATTCATAACAAAAATCTACCATAACTCCAATAAAGCAATACAAGTTATTTGAGGAAATCCCAAATAAAACAAGAATTACCCAACCATGAAGCTAGGACTAAAATTTTATGAGTAAAACAAAATGGCCAATGTTAGAAATCCAGTCACTTATTTCAAATGTGGCAATAATGGCCATATTTTCACTTTTAGGACTAAAATGGACAAGATCAATGTGGTTGTAACTGCTGATAATAAAGTGTCTATCTAGGAAAAGATCAAGCAGAATAGACCATCAACAGTCTACTTCTTTCTATTCTCAAGTTCCACCAGACATAGTAGAATCACCATGTGGAGAAACTAAAATAGATAATGATGCTTATGTGGTTATACATTTGAAAGAAAATTTATCTGAACCTGAAATAATGAAAAGGTGATGAGGCATATTTTAAGAATCCTCAAGACAAGCAAGCAAACATGGAGCTATATAGCTGTGCATTAGACAATACTAACATATCAATTAAGATGACCACCAAAAAAAGATTCCCTTATATAGCTTAGTAGCTTTTTTAATCCCTTGATTTGTCTGATGATGCTGCTAATTCAAAGTAAACTATATTTCCCTTTATTAAGGGTGGTTAGCCTGGTAGGTAAAACTGCTTCCACCTAGTGCAGGTTTTGAGTTCAAAATCTATACTGGCTAGAAAAATTCTTGGTGTGGTATATTTGTCCCAAGGTCAACCCACCTCAAATAATTTTTATATTTCCCTTTATTCAAATATATTTATGCCAATATTTGTTATATCATGTAAATGATAATAAATCATTGACAGTGGAGCTTAATGAACATTGTCTCTAAGAAATAGCAAAAAAGTAAGACTCACACTTGATGCGGACCATAGTAAGGTTTATGGAACAGCAGGCCTGAAAGCTATTACATTTAGGTAAAAATATAGTGCTCTGCCTCTATAATTTGTCTCAACCTTGTCTCACACCATCAATAGTATTACCCAATCATAATTATCATCTCTTAATTGGCACTAACTTCATGCAATAGTACAAGATTTGGTGCAATTTTAATGAGATTGTTTTTTGTAATTCTAGGGCAAAGTTTTCCACAGTTTTATGACTGAGAAAAGGGGATCCACCCCCAAGTAAAATATACAATTATATTAATCTTGTTTATGCAGATGGGTCATTCCTTTACAGTATTTTCAAGCAGTCGCTGTTCTAGATAGCTACCTGATCATATTGAGGAATGATGGAGAATTCATTTTAGGGAGAGAAGGCAAATGGTTGTGAATTTTAAAGAATAATGTATCATAAGAACTAGCCTAACTTTTCAAAATCCTAAATATCTGTATGCAGAAGTCCAAACACTTTGACATAAAGGTAGAACTGAACCCCATGTTGCACCTGGAAATCTAATTTCTGGTTAGGGTGAAATTCAGAAACTGGTCACCAACCTATTGGATACACTTTTTTTAATACTAGATGGTCCCCCTATTAGATACATTAATACAGATAAAATATGATCAAATAGTGGCCTAAGCTCACTTATTTCCTACCAGGGAACTGTTACCCTTTCTATGAATCTGGTCAGTTGAACAAGATATGATTGTCCAATGACCCAAAATTCAAGGCAGTTCTTTCTATATTCAGTTAAGAGAAACTTGTGGGGATCTCAGGTGAACAGAAGGATCTGTTAAATTATAAAAATATTATGAGGTGTTTTCACAAGGCAATTATGACTTCAGGTGCAACAAAGGTATAGTTTGTAAAGTTGATACTAGAGATCAACTGCTGATCTTATGTGAAGCCAATTAGATGCTCACAGGAAAGCAAGGCTATAGCTGTCAACAAGGTTGCCAAACCACTCAATCATGGGCTATTATACCATCTTTGAGCCTTGGACAAGTATAAATTTTAATTGTAAAATGATGGATTTAACTTGGGTTTCATAGATTACTGGTGACTTAATAAAGTAACAAAAAAGAACTAATATCTGCTACTGTGGAAAGATGATGCACTGGATTGATTAGAAGGTCTAAATCCTTTTTCAGCAATGGTTCATATCTGGGTACTGAATTTTGACCTAATTAAGAAGGATCAAGAAAAATGTGCAATCATTACCAGTTGAGGACTATATCACCCATGCGGATGCCTCAAGGTCTTTGCAATGCACTAGCAACATTCCAACAAGACATAGATGCCATGTTAGAAGATTTGAAATTTTCATGCGTTCTTGTCTATCTAGACAATATAAATGTTTTCACTTTCACGATTACAAATCATATAAACACTTTAAGGAAATTTGAAGATAAAACCTTTGAAATTTAACTTCTTTAAAGTAGATTAAATACTTAAGTTTTATTGTAGATGCCAATGGATTCCGCCCTCAAAAACTCAAAGTTAAGGCAATTAAGGCCATGTCATAGCCAAAGATTTTTTTTGATGTGCAGGTATTTTTAGGAATGGTTTGTTATTAGCGCCAATTCATTTAGAACTTTGCTTCCATTGCCAAGTCACTTTTTCAGATGTTAAAGGATACTAAGAAAGGCTTTAAATGGAATTAGGAAGCCCAGGACTCCTTCAATGCTCTTAGGATGTATTTGATGAAGAAACCAATATTTCTATATATGAATTTTTATTAGCTGTTAATTATTCAAATTGATGCATCCTTAATGGCAGTTGGTGCCATGTTGAGTCAGGTAGATGAGATCAGCAATCAACATTTGTAGCATATGAAAGACATACTCTTTAAGCAGGAGCAAAAGTACCTTGTGATTGAATGTGGTAAAACATTGTGGTAATATACACCTGTGAGGAGTTCCAAATATAAATCCATAGAGTCCATTTTAAGTGGTGACGGATCATTCCTCACTTAGATGAATTAATAACTTAAAAAAGCCTGAAGGAAGGTTGGCCCGTTGGATTCTATAATTGCAAGTGTATGATTTCATGATCATGCACTGAGCATGTAACACGCATCAAAATGTCAATGGATTATTGTAGCTGTCAACCATCCTGGTTCTTCATAGTGACGCAGATGATTTATATGAGAAGATGCTTACTGGAGATACTAATGACCAACCCCTGGAAATTCAGCAAGCATTAAACAAGGGGATAAGAACACAATGAAAATTATTGGTCAATCAATTAAAATTTTCAGGAAAAATTATGCTGTTTCCAAAGCTTATGAATGCACTGAAGTTATTAATTCAGCGCATAGATTAACCAGACTTGGGGTCCACAAAAACCCTGAAGCAGGTTCAATGGAGTACTACTAGGTATACCTTAATTTTGACATCGTGGAACATCTTGGCCATTAAGCAATGTGTCATCCACAAAAACTTTTAAGAAAGCCACTACCTTCCAGCTAGTGGAGCCTGGGTTTTTGTGGCATACTGTATCCATTGATGTAGTAGGGCCATTGACTGTGAGTACCAAGAAGAGCCAATATGCCATGGTAGCTATTGATCACTTGACTCATTGGGTAGAGATGCATGTTATAGCTAAAGTTGATTCCAGAAGCACTGGCATTTATATAATGGAGCAGTTGATTTATCAACATGGTTAGCCTCAGGTTATCTTAACTGATAATGGCAACAACTTTACCACACATGTCATCAAAACTAAATTAGTTAATGGGAATATAGTGAGTACTAATTACGCCTTACCATCCAGAAATTAATGGGATGGTCAAAAGGTATATGGCACTCTATCCAAGACCTTATAGAATTTTGCTCTAATAAACCTTCCAGCTGGGTAACCTATTTATTGGCGTCAACTTTTGCCTATACTTCAAGTTATCATTTGTCAATGGGGAAATCCCCTTTTTAATTGTTTTATGGGCGTTGGGCTAGTTTTCTTCAAATTTTAAATCCTTCACTTGAACTGAGTCCAGGAATGCTGCCCCTACAGTATTTGGAGATCTTGACAAAAGTTTTAACAGGACTACAGTCCACCAATCATACTAATACTCTCAAGCGGAAGCTCAAGTCAAAAGAATAAGGAGATGCAAAACAGCCAACTCTTAGTTATTCTATATTGCCAATAGGGCTACTATTGTGAAATTCATGGCTTTATATGAAATATAAGCTAGAAAAGCTCTGGATTGGCCTCTTTTAGGTCATTAATAGGTCAGCATTGGATCTCTACATGATTAAGGACCTCTCTAATGGTCATATCATGAATAGGTTGCATGCTAAATTATTAAGAGCATGTAACTAACTACCAATATAATCAATACTGCGATTGGGTTTGTATATCTAATTGTACCAATATTATAATATCTGAATATTTTTAGGTGTAGTATAAGGCCATCAGATCTTACAGCAATGATTGCCAAGAAAATTGCTTTATGGCTCTGCCACCATTTTATTGGCTATGAATGCCGCATGTTATTTCTTACATTGTGTTATGTTTTAATGACGTACACTTCCATTGTGTTTCCGCCATCTCTAGAATGTGGGGGTTGTGCAAAAAAAATTTTCATCAGTAGACATGTTGGAAGAATATAATCTGTTAAGTGGGGGATGTGTTGGGATTTTAACCAAATTATTATTTTCCAACATGTTTCTATACTAGTGATTTATTAGGGGGATAATCCCTGATATATAACTCATTAGTGTAGATGACTTTTAGGCTTCTGAGGAGGAAGCTCTGACTTATGATCTAATTTTTTAAGCTATGTTAATGACTTTTTAGCTCCTGAGGAAGAAGCTCCAAATTAGCATTTATATTTAGTTTGATGATTAGATTTCCATGATTTTTGAAGATGTTCCACAATAGTGTAGTTACCATAACCAAGGGTACAATTGCCTACACTTGGGATTTGGGCTGATGAAAGTTCTGACCAGTAGCATGTCAAATGCTGCAGGTCAATGAATAAAAGTAAAGCTATTTTCTGGCTGTAACAAACCAGATTCCCAAGACCTTGGTTTTTACATACCAATACATGTAGCCTTACACCGTAAGAGAGTTTCTTAAATTAAAGCGCAGAATAGGCCAGTAACAGGAGTCAGCTGTTAAAGTCAGGCAATTGCCCTGCACTTCAATGGAAGGGCCTGGTGGCGACTCAGTGAATTGCTCAATCTGGGCGGAGGTCCAATGTGGCAGCCAATACTCTGCCAGCCTCTAGCCACCTGTATGGACCCAAGGAGTATGCACTTATTGGCAATATGACTTACAGGCGTCTCCACTGGGACCACAACCAGGTTGAGTTGTGGTAAGATTGGCAGGCTTATCAGCACCTCAGAATGGCCCCACACCGCTTAAGGCCATGAGTTCACTACTTTATAGCACCTGGTGAGCAAGGGTTCAACATCCACGTGACTCTGAACAGTATCTGACCAACATGTGAAATCACTGAACCCATCTCAAATTCTATATAATTTTAAACAAAATTAGAGCAAAGTGGTCAATATATTTAAGGTCGGCCTATCTGGCAAGGGTACCCAAAAACGGTGGGAACCTAGGATGGAGAAACAAGAAAAAGATATAATTCCAACTTGGAAGCGTTGGAATAGGATACACCAGAATATAAACCTGACCATAGAGAAAATTATAAAATAAATTAAACGTGGAAATCAGATTATTACCATGTTATCCAGGTGTGTTTGAGCCCTAATATCTCATAATTTAGGCGAAGACTAAATATAAATTTAGATCTAGTTTGTGGCATAATTAATTAAACTATCATTTTGATACCACTATTGCTATTATTTTAGTTATAGAAATGAAGAACAGAATTCATTCCGTTACATCACCCTCACTAAGGGAAAACCCCTGAGCTTCCCTGAGCTTAGATAATGCAGAAGGAAATCCGCCAATGGGCGAGCAAAGGAAATCCGCCAATGGGCGACCTTTCTTGCAATGGGAGGAAAGAGGAACTCCAACCAGAAATCAAATGGTCTCTGAAAGCGTCAATGCTCCCCTTGGAGGTCCTCTGGCGGGAACAAGAGGCCTCAACTGACAGTGGTCCAATTGACCCCAAACTCCCCCTCCACCATCAGGAGTCTGCAGGAACTAATGATGGCGGTGATAAGGTTAGTTTTTCTTGGGACAATGATCGTCCACCTAACTTGTGAGATGGAAGGAACCACAGCTTTTCCATGTGTTAAAATCTTGGCTTTTTGAGGATTGCTTCCAGAAGTTAACTGCTCAGGTTCAGTTATGTTCACGATTCTATTTTCTTGATAGTAAGATAGATATATGGGTGATGATAGTATTAAGACTACTATCCATGGTTGAATAAATAACTTGGTTGATTGGTGGTCCAACGCTAAACTTGGAATTATCTACAAAATACTGATTACAATGACAATTAGAAATTCTTCCCTATTCCAGATGAACTTAAACCACTCTCAGATTCAAAGGTTTTTGGCCTTAGTTCTCATCATGATGAGTCAGAGGAGATCTGGTGTAAAGGTCTGCTTCTCTTCTAAGGATATCCAATACTTGCTCTTTATCACACAAAAAAGTCAACAATTATTGTACTACAACAATAATAACCAAAGATGAATAGACCTTATTATTACTAAAAATCTAGTGTGCACTCTTCAATTCTTTATTATAAAATATGTAGAAATATTAATATCAATGATACAATTTACAATGAACTAATGGTCTGCTTTAAGAGAAAAAAAGTGCTAATGTTTAACAAAAGTTAGCCGTCAATCTTCTTTATAGTTGGTTTCTACTTCAATCAGATAACCTCTTACATCCCAATGATTTCTTCCTCACTTCAAGGTAATAGAGACATAAGCCTATGTCTTTCATGGCTACCTGCCAACAAGGATCTTAGTCACCTTTAAATTGATATCTTAAACCTGTATCAACCCCAGGATGGGTGAGACCTGATTAAAATTTTACTACTTACTTATCTGCGATCTTCTTGAATATTACAACAAACTAAAGAATTTATAGGAGAATTCAGCGCCCAACTACTTGGTTGGTGCCTCAATATGGAAATGGCAGCCGTTGACGTTGAATTTCCCTTTGAAGTTTTTTATGGCAATGGTATTCTACATTGAGCTAAGGATTTTTCTGTAAGACAACCCAGAGACCTATAAATGGAAAAGGACAGAAAACGTGTCCCTAACATTTCCGCTCAATCACAAAAAACCAACCACATTTGGCTAGTGACCTGCTTAGATAATGGGGCTCTTTAACTATTATAGCAGGTTGCAAACCAACTGATTGATTTGCTAGTTGCAGGCGGCATCAATTGCTTTATAACTGCTGATTAAATTCTCAATTAGTTGGTGATAAAAACCACCAATCCCAAACGGTGCACCTATCAGTAATTAACGATCAACTATCAGATGCCTCAATTTTCTCAGCACCTCTTCCCAATGAGATTTTAGGTATTCACACAGATTGATCCCAACGGATCTAACCTGGAAAGTTAAACAAAAATTTGTGGACATTGTAAAGCTGAAATCAAAATTAACGATTAGCCATTTCATTTGCTAGTGGGACTTATCCCCTAGTGATCAGCAGATAACCTAGGAAGCTGAAAAGATAGGCAAAAATTCTAACTCCATGGAAGTATGAAGTTGAAATAATGTAACAAACCAGGTTCCCTAGACCTTGGTTTGTACATACCAATACATGTAGCCTTACACCGTAAGAGAGTTTCCTCAATTAATTGCAGAATAGGTTAGTATCAGGTTGTCAGCTGTCAAAGTTGGACAATTGCCTTACACTTCAATGGAAGGGCCTGGTGGCGACTCAGTGAATTGCCCAATCTGGACAGAGGTCTGATGTGGCGCTGATACTCTACCAGCCTCTAACCACATGTCTGGACCCAAGGAGTATGCGCTTACTGGTGATATGCACTTACAGGTTTCTCTACTGGGGACCACAACCAGGTTGAGGTGCGTCAATATTGGAAGGCCCATTGGCACCTCAGAATGGCCCCACACCTTCTGAGGCCATAATTTCACCACTTATGGCACCTGGTGAGCAAGGGTTTAATGTTTGCACAACTATGAACATTTGCACTGACCAATTTTAGAATTTAACCGAATTCACCCTAAAAATTATAATTTTAGAAAAATCAAAGAAAAGTAGATGTTTATTTGAGATTGGTCTATATGGCGAGGGCACCTGAAAATGATGGAAACTTAGGATAGGCAATCAGAAAAAAGCTAGAATTCCAACTTGGGAGTGGTGGAATAGGATACACCAGAATATAAACTGACTGTCAAGCCTAATTTATGATATAAATTAGATGTGGAAACTGGACGAATCCCATGTTTTCCTGGTGTGTCTGAGCCTTAATTCTCATTTTTTGGGCAAAATAAATATAAAATCAATTCAAACCATGACGGAATTGATTCAAACCGTCAATTTGCTACCAATATTCATATTATCTCAACATAGGAATCATTAGGCTGAATTTATTCTATTACACTGGCAATGATGCTCATAATTCTAATTAGGTGGGTACTAGATTGCCATGAACAACTTATATATGAAAATTACTTTCCCAATAAAATTATCTTGTCCTTGGTCTTAATAAATTTTATTAGTAATTGATTTAGTTTGATGTAGGATGGAAGCGCATAGATAGTTTTATTGAATAAAGGACAAGTTTTGGCTGAATTGTTACTGGCTCATATTTATGATTCCTTTTGTCATACAAAGGCTTTATTAGTTAATTAGTTAACCATTGAAAACCTGTGCAGTGACCATATTTTTGCTAGTATTTCCTTAGAGGTTCCTTGCCTGTTGTAAATTATCATAATCAATTTCCTGCACATTGACCCAGGGTGACCCTCAGTTGGTGGATCGTAATGCTCTTGAATCACCTGGTCATGGAGGGTGAATGGAGCCTAAACTTGGCACCTAAAGATATCCTATATTAGAGGGAATAGTACATATGCTTATAGAACTTAATTTCCAAGCTATCATATAACACAATTCCCTCTGGGGAAGTCATATGGGCGTCATGGACCTGTTCAAGGAGGGTGCATCTGAAAGAAAGCTGGGAAAAGGGACTGAGAGTGGTCCAGAATCAGGATTTGCTAAGAGGTATTAATAGTTGTGAGGTAGGGGAGGTCATCTAAGCAAGAAGTTATGGAAGGGTTTATACTTAGCATGTCTGGAAATACATTCAAGGATCCTTTAAAGAACCCACACTTAAGCTAAAGTTGCATAGATTATAATAAAGTTCAGGATTGAAGGTGGAGATGCTTCCAAGTTTTTTATAAAATGCATGATATACTAGTGGTTGGTCCGCAAAATAATCTCATGCTGTGTCCTATGAAGGAGTTATATTCAGTGAGTCAGTTCCAAGGACATGGATGCCAATTCCTTGTCATATATTTCCAGGCTTGCTCAGATGATGAGAATTTGTGAAAATTAAGAGACCTGATGCTTGAAATTATCATGCTCTTAGAGAAACATGCCCCCTACTGCAACAGATGATGCATCTCAATTCACATTAAAGGGCCTGGACTTATTTTCATGCTTGAGACCTGTAGACGAAAGAATACTTCTTTGATGAACTCAAACGCCAGTTGAAATTTGGGTGTCCACTTTAAAGGTGCATTATTGCCTATCAGGGAATGGATGGGCGCTACTATTTAAGCAAGAACATGAGAGAACTTTTAAGTAAACATCACCATCCCAAGAAAGCTATGGAGTTGCTAATAAAAGTTAGAGTAAGTCACAATTGTATAGTCTCTAGATTATGGGGTCTGAGCAGCCATCATTCAGAACTAGTTTTTTTTTCCAAGAAAGTCAACTCTTTACAAAAAATCACATTTAGAGAATTCAAGAAGAGCCCAGCCTTGTAGAGGAATCACTCAAAAATAAAAAATACCCTTCTTTGAGATAATGGCTGTAAGACACTCCTGCACTTTCTTCACTCAAACTTATAGAAGGAGTTTCACCAGATCAAGCCTAGAAGAATCCACAACTTTTCAATTGCCTGATCATTGACACGTCCATGGGGAGGGGTAGTGTTCTGGAACAGTAACACTATATACATGCCTATAATTAACTCAGGGCTGCATGGATTCATTTGTCTTCTTGAAAAAGGCAATAGGAGAAGCAATGGGGAGATTTTCATAATAATCCAACCCTTTGACAGAAGACATCCAGCCAGATATTCAGGAGATTTTCTTCCTCCTCGGTGTAAGTGTAAGTCCTGAGGAGCAATCCATGCGCCTGAACAAGAAGTAGTTCCTGAACAGAATTAAGAAAGGTACAAGAAGGCTGCTGCTCCCCTCATCAACAATGGCAATTTACCCATATAATTGATGAGTGGTGAGTCACAACCTACCTTTGAAATTTTCTCCCCTATAAATACTTACTACCACCAAGGAGTGGGTGGAGAGGGTTTAGGGGCTGTGCAAGCAGGTAGAGGAGGCTATAAGTTTCCACCAGTAATATGTTTTATTTCCCTCTAAAAGCCACGTTTTATTAGATTAAGGTTTGAGTCCCTCCAAAGGGCATAAGCTGTATTTGTATGCTAATATATAATGTTAATTTGCTTAATAGCCATTCCTAACCCTCCAACTTATGCGATGCTAAAGCAAGACTTTCCCCAAAAAATTTTTCATCTTAATACATATAATTCAAATTGGGGTTGGTGCTACCATCCCTGCCCATGGGCGCGTCTTTCCATCCTTACCAAATGGCTCATCAATCTACCAGATAGTAAAAAGGATTAAAAATAATTTAGTAAGAAATATGGTAGCAGATATATAAATGGAAGTTGGAGTAATCTGCCCACGTATCCCAAGACACCTCAATGTTATTTTTGCAGTGTGTCAATCATAGGATCATTTTTCATTGGGAATTAATAGTCCCTAATGTACACCCCTTTATTCCCGGTCAGGGTTATAAGGCAGTAGACCCCAACTGGCTCTTCTGTCACTCCATTTTTTTATTTCACACTTAGTTTAAATGAAAACCTAGAAAATCCAAATTTACAATTGAAAGTAGTTTATAAGGATCCTTTTTACAACGATTTCCATCTGTTAGAATAACTGGCTAATATAGGCTCTCCCCCTAACAAACTCTATCAACCTGGTGGTTAGATGTACCAACAGTATTCTGGCTGTTGCTCTGGGTGGCAACTCATCCAGAATGACAGTGCAGTCTTAAGAATTAATTATCATTTATACTATATAATGGAGCAACCATAATTTCAGTCTTTTCAATTTTCTCTTTTGAATTAGGTGATACGTTGATCTTATACTATAAGAAGAGTTTTTATGTCTTGGTCAATATGGTGATTTATAGGGAGTCACCTTATTAATTCAAAGTTTCTATGCTTGAGCTGAAGAGTATTTAAAGAGTCCATAAAACACTTAAACATACTTTAGATTTAAAACTTAAGTGTGTCTAGTTCACCTACCTCCCATCAGCATGTAACTATTGGACAGGTCACAAGTGTGTGTTGTTTGCTCCAGATCCCATCCCTATATACTTGAGCACATCAGTCATGTGATATGGTGGCCTAACTCTATCTGATGAATTAAACTCTGATGGTAAACAGGTATTTTTAAATTTGTTAATGCCTTTGCTGTCTGCGGTACACCAAGCAGAGAGTAATGAAATCAATCAGCTGAAGAAAATGTTCCCATCATTGATGTTACCCCAATAATATTCAAGTGCTTACCCCATCCCAGTTGGTTATGTTCCATAAGTTTGCAAATAAATGTGACTATGCCCACTTTTTATTGCCTTTTTAAATTCAGTCTGAATTTAAAAAGGTGTCCATTAATGCTCACTTGGATACTGGAGCAGGTGGGAATTTTATGTGCTTAAAATTCTCTCAAGATCTGGGTCTGGATCTAGAAATAAAATCTTTGGTATTGAATGCTTCTCCAGACCTATGTCTTGTTATAAATTGAGACGTCCCATATCATTTTCTGTGCAAAAGTTCTTAATCTGTGACCACCATACTGAGAGGTCAGAATTATTGTTTTCAGTCATTCTTGAGGTAGGTGGCGTTGTCAACAAGTGAATATCAACCTGAAATCCAACTTCTGTCCTTTGAGAACATCCAGCTATGTGACTAGTTTAGCGCGTTGATACATGTAAAACCACAAAAAAATTTGCTTACCACTGCAACTTTTTTCCCTCACATATCTAACACCCAATTTCTCTTCAGGGATGTTGCCATACAAAGAAAAACTTCAATATGGGAAAAACCAATTGCATCCCACTTCACTCAGATAAGATCTGGAATTTCATCTAATGGTGGTTTGATAATATTTACTGCCTTCTGTACCCATACAACGAACAAGAAGCTAAGGCCCTTCAGGTTTGTTTTGAGGATATTCTCCATAAAGGGTGGATATTTTGTAAACTTCTCATGTTGCTTCGCCTACAGTCTTTACACAGAAGTATGATTAAACCTTAGTATCCATGTAAACTATGGACATAAACAACATAACCCATCCATGGCCCTTATCTTCTGCCCCTAGAGCAAACAATCAGAGAAGCTATTGCAAACTCCCATGTCTTTTCTAAACTTGACTCTTTATGAACGCGTTCAATAAAATAAGTTTATTGAGGGCCAAGAGTGGCTCATGTTAATCCGCCCTAAGAAGGGTATCTTCTAGTTCAGAGTAATGCCCTTGGGTCTCAAAAATGCACCCTCAACCTTCCAACATATGATTGATGATGTTATGGGCGATCTATACTTTACCTGAGTGGTAGACTATATTCATGACATTTTGTGCATTCCGCCAATCATGACAGCATGAAAAGGATCTGAAAGCTGTTATGACAGCTCGTCAGAAAGAATATTTGTACATCAAGTCCTCCAAATTTGAGTTTAATAAGGACAAAGTCTCTTTCCTGGGTGACTTGGTCCTTAAATATGGGTATGATGTTGATTTTTTGCTCATATTACCCAGCTTCATCGATTATGTTTAATATGCTTGTCCAGTAGGGGGATTCATCTTACATATAAATGTTGGAGTAATAATTGAATTTATACTATTGTTTGGAGAAATATCAGTGAATATTTATTGATCCACAGGATTACAATATTCTGGATATATGATTGTTTTGCTAAGGATAATCCCTGACAATAAACAAGAGATTAGGGTGTCAATTTCATTATTAATAACTTAATTGAATTGTAGGAGTCAATCAGGTTTAGTTGCTAATTAACTAAGGGGTTTATGAGTTGTTGGCGAGTAATGCCACCTATGATAGAGAAACTTTTAAGTATACGTATCTGGATCACAATCTGTTGTTTATGGGTAGAAGACCCATTACCTAAGCAAGTTGTTACCAAACAAGGGTACTTTTATGGGAGTTGAGCG
The DNA here is from genome assembly GCA_022478985.1 of Massospora cicadina. Classification (NCBI taxonomy): domain Eukaryota; kingdom Fungi; phylum Entomophthoromycota; class Entomophthoromycetes; order Entomophthorales; family Entomophthoraceae; genus Massospora; species Massospora cicadina. The sequence continues at coordinate 110,178 of JAKSZP010001348.1, forward strand.
AAGACGTTGGGACACGTTATTTGTTTAACTCAGAAGAGGTCGCAGTCAAGTAAGTATAGAACCCAATTAATTCATTTGAAAAGATCATTTTTTCATGCGACCCTGGAGGGTAATTCATCAGTGATGGCTGACGTTTCCAATTGGGGCACCAACCAAAGAGTTGTGCGCCAAATTCCCTATTAAATCCCCTAGGGTTTATATGGTAAAGCAGATCTGATTGAAATAAAGAACTATTAATAAAGCTTTAAATATAGAATGTTTTCTCTTGTAATAGAGTTGGAAGGACAATAAGATCTTTTTTCTACACTATTGTTGATCTCTGCGGCTCTGCATTATGTGAAAGAAGAAGAACCTCTAAAACTTATCCTAGATTAAGTTCTACCAGACAAAACAGGGAAGAAGTCCCTACAATTCCAGACAAATTTAAGATTAGGACAAGCACCAGGTTGAAATTTGAACCTAATTACTATCTTGGCTATCAGCTCAACTAGGGTATTAGTCTTCATACTACACTACCCAATACAATTTATTATTTTTAAACAAGTAAAACAATTCACATACAAGGAACCAGTGCAGTTGAACAAGGGGGATAAAGCGAGTGTTATTCAGAAAGAAATACTAACTCCAAAGATTTATCATTTGGTGCTCAATCAAGTCACTAACAGCTCCAAGTTTCAACAAGTGGTGCTCACAACAGGGGTAGTTGAGTTTAGTTGAATTTAGTAAGAATATAATATCAAACATGTCTTATAAGAATGAACTATGCAAGCTTTAAACAGAGCTTAAAACCGTCAACAAGAATGCACTTAACTTGGCGTCACAGGATGACTTCACTGCGTTAGAACGGGTGATGAAAGCTGAGGAAGAGGTCAATCAAGTGAGAAAATCAACAACGACCTCTGTGAAAAGTCAACTCCTTAAAGCGCAAGAAGGATTAATTGATCATGGAAGTATTGTTTCAGAAAACTGATCAAGAGGCTTGACTGAGAATGCCTGCACCAGCTTATTGAAGAGATAGTGCAATTTTTGAAGCATATAAAAGAATTAGAAGATCATAAATGTGATTGTGCACAGATAAAGGCGGAAGAAGCTGAAAGAGTAACGCTTGAAACTTCAGTTGAGAAAAATAACCCACCTAGAAGTATGCCCGGGTCATTTGGAGCAATATTGGAGATGACCCTCAAAGTTAAACCCATGGTCAATAGAGTCATTGACCAGAATTTACCTGTTAGTGGAGTCATGGGCATATTTTGAAGCACACTTAAATTATCCGGGTTTCATCAGGATTCGCCCATGCATTTTTACAATTATAGATGACAATGTTTGGTTTCAGTGACTGACAAAAGGCATTGACCATCATGAACTGCCTGAACACCATTTGCAGAATTTGGTGTTACCTTATCTGAATGGGGACAATTGGTCTTACAGGAGGCCAAGGAAGCCATCATACTAGAATTCAAAAGCCCAAAGAGGATGTCTAACTGCAAGCAGAAATTTATGGGGATTTAGTTCCTAAAAATGAGACCCTAGTATTTTTTGAGGACCTTTCTCCCAGGAATCACAGATCCTGGCCGGTTTGAAAGTAAGAACAGATTTTGATGCCCAAATAGTGATGCAAGTAGCGCTATTGCCCTATCATAATTTGCACCAAACAATGCTTTAGCGTTGGTAACGCAAATGTCCACATATAAAATGGTGGATCTTTTGAGGATGTTGGAAGTCACTTTTGAAGCTCAAAAAAAGCATTTAAAGTGATCCAGACTCAAGCATAAAATACAGTAAAATTTACTAAGACAAACAAGGAGCAATAAAATTGAGTCATGTCAGGAACAAGACTAAAGTATGAAAACAAGCGGACAAGATGCAAATCTGCTGCCACCTTTGTGTGATAAACCTGGACATGTAGCCGCCCAATATCAGAGCAAGAAGCCCAAGGAGCAGGTCACCTTAGTTTAAGCAAAGGAGAAGGAAATCAATCAGGAGTTGGGAAAAGGTCCCTCAGTCTAGAAAAGGAACAATATGGCACCACAGTTAAACATGTTCCTCTCAATTTTAAGAATGATGATATATAAATTTATAATCTCTTTTTAGACTATGAAAAAAGTGACCCATACTAGGCAGTTAACATAGTGTGAACGTTATTACTCGAGATAAAACAAAGGGAATTAACCCTAAAATTGTAAAGGAAGCGGCTTGACTGTACACTTATCAGTTAGTGGACAAGGTTAGATCCACCAAGAATCAGGAGGAGTTACTTGAGACGAGTTTGGATGAGTCAAAATAAATTATTTCAATTAGTGCAATCAAGAAATCTTTTCATAAACTATCCACACAACTAACTCATTCTCTTGATTTGGCAAATGCTGTCATTCACTCAGTAAATACCCTACTACGATATCTGAGTGTACCTATGCAGATATCATAGTTAACCAAGTGATAGTGAGGGAAATCATTGACAGTGGACACTGATAAACATTTTTTGACCAACTTGGTGAAACAAATGAAGATTTTGCCAGACCTAGAACGCCAGAAGGATATGAAATGGCTGGTCCAGATATGATTATATCCTGTGGATCCTACTGTACTGCCACTCTAGTTTGGTTTACTTGTGGTATCAGCTCCTGCCATCATGTTGGCAAACCAGAATGATGATATCCTGATTAGGATGGAGTTCCTAAGAAATTATGGACTTAAATATAATTTGAGGGAAAACCCTGACCATTTAGGGCATACCCTGCCCTTGTATATTAGTGTGAAGGAGAACTGCCTCTGACTAAGAAGAACAATTTTGTAAACTTGATTCTAAAATTACAGTATTGTTCCCATCCTATATATATTTGGTTGGGCGAAAATAAAAAAATGATGAAGGAGATCGTGGAAATTAGCAAGATACCCTTGAGAAGAGAATTTATGAATATTATAAAGCCTGTGAAGTAAAATAGATATTAACACAGAGTTAACGCTTAAGATCATGAAGCAACTATGTGGCAAAGTCTTTGCCCATGGAGGAAATCAAGATTTGGACCATGGGTAGCGATGAGGATAATTATGATGGGATATGGAGAAATAAACGCGCCACTGGTAATATGACAAGAAACTGATGAAGATAGCAAAAAAACCAAGTTGTCACAATTCTACGTCTAATTCTGATGACAGAGATCAGCAGTTCCATGATTTTGGAACGCTAACAAAAATGGGATCGCCAGAGGAAGCTGCCAAAAGTGTCAACGTTTTAGTAGATTAAGAGCAGCTGGATTATTTATCTGAACAGCAGCAAGAAGATGTGCTCTGACTACTTGAGATGTATTGGGATATATTCTCCTAAGATGGCCATGACTTGGTATCAGTATAACAGTTCTATAAACTGTTACTGAGGTTTGAAGGTGGGCTTGAATATGTAAATCTGCGGAGAGGTCAAAAAACGTAAGGATGGACTGAATACAAATTACTTTACTAGATTGAAATGTGTCAATATCTATAGGCGAATAGGGACACGGTGCCTCAGGGATCTTTGTGGCCCCACCCGCTCAGGATCTTTCATGGCCTTCTGGATCAACCGTCTGTGCAGCACCCTCATTGTACTTTGTAACCCCCATGACTGGAGCAGTGGAAGTTACGCCTCTTGAGATTCAGAAAGCAGGGACAAGATTCCTGAAGTTGCCACCATTGATTCCTAAATGCGTGAGGATCCCTTATTGAATTTTAATTTGGTGCTATTGAGATAAGGCTCCGTTTGAGAAGGCTCAAGAGTTTATCCACCAAATCTTGATTTGGAAGTAGGGATTTTAAATTTATTTTTGACTCAAGTCCTGACAACGCCCCCTTAAGATCCTGCCAGAGGGGGGTATAGGGCCAAAGGAACCGACCATGAACTCTAAACCACGGTTCCCAGATTGCTGTCAGCAATGGAGTACTCTGACTTCACCTTATGAATAACCTTATAAGGTCCAGATCAAATTAACATTAAGCTTATTCTGTCAACCTCCAGGTCAATGGTGATAGAAGAGATCAAGGTCACCTAATTGAAAATTTGACAATGATGTAAAGCTGAGATTAAATTTTGATGTCTCTCTTCCTGCAGTGGTGACAATGCCTTGCATGACTAGGTGTAAGTCTTGGGGAACGTCCTTTGGCTCTTGATTGATCCATCTTCGCATTCCCAAATACAAAGATACTGAAGAGGATGGCGGTACCCCTCATCACTCAGGGCGACCTCGCTTACGTAGTAGATGAGCAATGGGTAACAGCTCATCTGCTTTGGATCTAACCCCCTATACCCACACTTACCTTGGCAGGAACTGTTGCAGAGAATTAGAAAAATATGCACCAAGTTTATCGATTTGAAATCAGTCAGATTTAATTTGGCTGGCAATCTGGCTGATGCGCAAAATTTGAATGGCTGTAAAAGCATGAAGGATGAGATATCAGCTAGATCGCCCGACATTCCAATTCAATCTCCAGACCAGTTGAACAAATATTGGGCGCTATCAACATAAGTTTGAAGCCCTCAGATAGTAATTTGGGCGCTGCACCTGATATGCCACTCTTGACCAAATGAACGGTTAAACAACCAAGCGTGGGCGGGTTGGCTGTCCCAAACCTGTTCCCAACCAAATGGACCTGTCCCTATAAAGGATGGCCTTGGGGGATTCCCGTCGCCTGTCGGGCCAAACGCTGTCATAATAATCATCAGAAACGTAGTCAAGCCCTGGTTTGGACGTTTGAGGTCAAACCAATAGAGACTCAGCCTGCTGCCAAATTTTGCGATGTCAGTTCTCAAAGAATAAGCCCCCCCATTCCCAAACAATGTGCCAGTCAGGTCAAATTTGTTAGGCCCTGACCCCACCCTGTCACTACCCAATTGACCACTATTTAATCAGTTGCATGGCACTGAGAAAATTGTTGGTCAATTTTCTTACTTTCCTTTCCCAATAAAATTTTACCAAAAAGAAATTTTTATTTGTTTATTTTCCTCCTAAACCGCATCCCAGATGGCATTTCCCTGATGGTCCATTGCCCCACACTCCGGGTGGGCATTACCAATTCTTTTGGTCACCATGGCTCCCTCTATCGCCAATTGGGACCAGTGAGTCTGATACTTTTAGTTCTACAACCATGCTCTTATTAATTTCCAATATCAATACATGGGGATCTTATGGCCCTATGTACAACAATGGAAAGAGAGAATCAATATCCATATTGTTCCCAATGAGTTGACTGCTCAAGCCAAGAATCTCGTTGAGACTATCCCAGCAATCCCACCACATGCAGTGGGAACCGCTGAGTTGGGATTGGGTTCAGTGTGGTTTGCCATTGGGACACTCCTTAACCCGCTGACACGCCACCACTTCGTTGTATCACACTTATTGGCTCCATATCAAGTCGCACAGTTGGAAATGCCCCTGGCGTTCTGGCTTGCTTTTTGGGTACTCATGCATCCTGACTGGCAGGCCGGTCTAAACTTCTTCTGCCGTTTCCATGACGTAATTGACTAACCATAACTTCTAGCCATTTTCGCCTTAATTTTAAAATTAGGCGCTGCAGTGGTTACCCTCTACCAGATGAACGTACAATCAGTTTTGTGTTGTTTGTTGTTTGTTTGGTCACTTTCTGACTTCAGGAGAAGCATCCACTCTATTTTGGGAAACTTACTTCAAGCCACCCAAGAGGTGCAGACTGCATCTTCTCATACTTCCTCTGACACAGGAAAAGGACCAATTATCCCCTCCCAAGAGATCGCCAATCAGGTTCTCGATGCTCTCACTGAAGTACAAATGAGGACGTCAATTGCACTCAGTAAGGCTTTGGCAATATCTCATGTCCAACAAAGTATCACGTTGTTGGACGCCGTGAATGGAGATGCCCGCCATTGGGGGAGAAGTCTTTTACGTTCTTCCTCACAAAAAGAAGACCCCATTCCCCTGCTGGCTGCTGTATCAGCTGCCCTAAAACCCCATGTGTCCCAATCAAATCATTTACTCAGACTACTCCTAAACATGGCTGAAGCCCCTAGTTTGGCTTCTCTGATTTCCACCTTTCATGAGCTAGCTTCCACGTTGGACTTATCTACTTATATGACTCAGGCAGTCTTTAGAGCGAGTTTGAATTCGTTTCCAAACACCACGTGGCCTGGTCTACCATTCAGGAATCAGTGGATCAAATATGTGCCACTGCAATTACTATCAAAGCGTTACCTCACTACGTTTTCCCGCATCATAAGGGAAACTTTATGATAGGATTTCCTAACAAAAATGTAGACGATGCGCCTGATGCTAGAGTAGCTGTTGAAGTGGATCCCAACCTCGCCATAACCCCCGAGTCTGAATTGCCACTTCCAGAGTCAACTATGAATGACTCTGTTGAAGTCCAGATGGAAGAAATGGCTATCTCTTCAGTCGTTCTTGAGTTGGCCAAATCTCCAAATAAACAGAATTCCACTTATTTCCTTGTCTCTATGAGAATCAGTGTCAGTCCTCATCATGTATCCTTCAAAGCTCTGGTGGATACCGGAGTGGCGGGGAACTTCATGAGTGTCAAGTTGGCACAACAATTAAAATTGGAAATGGATGTGGGCGCCTCAGTAATGGTGGCCTCATCTGCTTACCAGTCTTCATATGTCATTCACCGGCCGTTACACTTCTCAATCCACCAATATAACTTCTGCAATCAGTTTTCGGCCATGCCAAACCTGGTATTCCTGGTGATCTTGGGTGTGGGATGGTGGCATTGACAACATGTGAAGATTCATCTAGAGTCTAATACATTGTCATTTACCAATGATGATTCAGAGGGAGAGTTCCCTTTGATCAACACCCTCAAAAAATACAAGGAACCAGCAATATCACTACCTTAGTTACCTCCGTGGGCATCCCAGCCAATTTTCCTGAAAGCTTAATGCAATATTGGGAAATCTTCGATATGGAAAAGCAGACCATCTGCCAAAACATTCCAGGTACAATTGTGGATTTTAAACAACCGTGGAATTGGTGAACATAAACTGCCCGTTGTATCCTCATACAGCGGAGGAAGAGGTCGCACTCAATACCTGGTTGGATGATAGGTTAAAAAAAGGCTGGTTATTCAAAGAAACCTCTCCCATCGCCTCCCCTATTGTATTTGCAAGAAAATTGGATGGATCACTCCATCCTTGTGTAGATTATGGTCACCTGAACAAAATATCAGTTACAGATCCCTACCCGTTGCCCTTAGAACAGACAATCAGTCAGGCGATTTCCAAATCCCATGTTTTTTTGAAATTAGATCTGGTGAACGCTTTCAATCAAATTAGGGTGATGGAAGGCCAGGAATGGTTGACCGCAATCCAGATGAGGTGAGGCATTTTTCAATTTTGCTTAATGCCATTTGGGTTGAAAAATGCTCCTGCTACATTTCAACGAATGATTGACAACACGTTAGGGGATCTTAGTTCTCTTGTGTGATTGCATACATTGATGATATCCTTGTTTATTCCCCAACCCCTGAACAACATGCTATCGACTTGGAAGCGGTGGTGTCCACCCTGCATAAAGCAGGGTTATTCCTCAAAGCTTCCAAGTGCAAGTTTTATAAGGAAGAGGTTACCTTTCTTGGAAACTTAGTTCTCAAAGAAGGTGTCACTATCCCTCCTAACAAATTAGATGCAATCCAAGAATGGCCAACTCCAATTACACAAAAGCAAATTTTGAGTTTCTTGGGAACTATCATTTTTTGAAAAAATTTTCCCCCATACTTTCTCAGTTGGCTGCTCCGCTCCATCCCCTCACTGGAAAAAATGTACCGTTTTGTTGGACCCCAAATGCCAGCAGGCTTTTGAATCAATCAAAGAGGTGTTTGTATCTCCTCCCATTTTGAAACATGCTGACCCCACCAAACCATATATCGTCGCATGTGATGCTTTGTTGGTAGTGGTGGGCGTGGTGCTGCTTCAGAACCATGATGGTCTTGAACATCCAGTCGCTTATTTTCCCCAAAAATTCACTACTATGGAGCAGTCTTAGGCCATTTATTACAAGGAACTGGCGGCTGTTGCATGGGCTTTAACTCATTGGCGATACCTGTTACAGGGTGCCCATCATGAGCTAACGGTTTTCACGGATCACCAGGCTCTCTTGTATTTCCGCAAACCTCAAAAATTGGTGCACCGGCAGGCCTGAACCTATTGGGACCTGTGTAGTTTCAACTTCAAATATGAATTTGTCAAAGGTGCGCTCAATGTCCTTTTTGACTTAATAAGTTGTAGCCCTGCTCACTGTCCCTTGGAATCTGAGGAAGTGGATCTCGTTACCATGATCCCTGACACTCAGATCCTGTCAATCGTTCCCTCCATTGTTTCCTCCACCGCGTTGTCTCCCAATGAACTGTTATTGGCCCAAGTGTTGGCCGCTCAAATGGCTTGCCCTGAGGGCGTGGAGTTGGTTAAGCAGTTGACAAACTCGAGTCCCAAACACTCTCTATATTTTTTAGAAGGGAGGCTCATTTACTTCCATTCTCATGTGTGGGTTCCCCCTTTCGCCCAAAAGTATTCCGTGCACACCATGATCCTCCCACAGTTAGATGCCCCAGTAACAAGAAGTGCATCAATCTGATCAAGGGTACCTTCAATTGGGCAGGACTGACCAAAGAGTTTCAGCTTGGATCGCTGATTGTGTTACTTGCGCTAGGGCCAAGTCAGATCGCTCCAGTAAGAATAGCCTCCTACACCCTTTACAGCAGGCGGAAGGTCCGTGGACCTCAGTATCTGTAGTTTTATCATCGATCTCCCCTGTTCTAATGGGTTCTCAGCGATAATGGTGGTGGTAGATTGCTTCACAAAAGTCTCCCCTTTTTATCCCTTACACTTCTGCGATTACATCAGAAGAAATTGCCCATCTTTTTGTACAACATGTGTTCTCGATGTTTGATCTTCCCCAGGAAATTGTTAGTGACAGGGGTACTCAGTTTAATGCACACTTTTGGAATGAACTTCTATTGATCCTGAAGATAACCCCCTGTCAATCCACGGCGTATTACCCCCAGTCTGATGGTCAGACTGAGCGGGTTAATCAAGTCCTCGAACAATACCTGCGTTGCTATGCCACAGCAGCGCAGGATACCTGGTCTGGTGACTTACCTCTCACTCAATTTGCATACAATAATGGGATCCACGCCTCCACGGGGTTTTCACCATATGAAGCAACGCTGGGCTATAACCCATTATTTTCAGTTGGGGCATGCTTGCAACCTGAAGTTCAAGCTGCCGCGGATCATGCTACCCATATTTGTTCAACTCAAGCCTTGGTACGAGAATACCTCACCAAAGCAATCAATGACTATAAGCGATTCGCAGACTATAAGTGCCTTCTAGGTCAGAATTTTATGGTGGGTTTTACATCATGCTTGATACCTGGCATTTGCAAATTCAAACCCCTTCTCACAAGTTCGCCAGTAAGCGTTCAGGTCCTCACTTAGTGGAGCAAGTATTGGGTAATGGGGCGTTCCGCCTGAAGCTTCCCGCACATTGGAAGCAGCACCCAGTCTTCCATGTTTTCCAGTTGTCGCCCTTCAAAGGTGTAATTCCCATGGACCTGGAACCAATCATCATCAATAGCGAGGAAGAGGCTGAGGTAGAGGCTATCTTGGCATCTCGCAAATCGCGGCGTTCAGTTCAATATCTTGTGGTCTGGAAAGGATACCCAGCTTATGGAAATAGTTGGGTCAAGGTGCGCAATTGCGCGAATTGCATGGCTCTGGTCAAAGCCTTCCATGCATCCCACCCCAAGGCTCCCTGTCCCCCTCAGAAAATCGCGACGATTATGGCTATCAAGCTACCTAAAGCACACAAGAATGTGGCTCTGGTGCAATTTCTGGTGGGGGTGCCGTTCCTTTGGAAAAAGGAAAGGGTAATGTAAGTCTCAGGGGAACATCCTTTGGCTCTCAATCGATCCATTCTCATTCCCAAATAAGAAGATACTGAAGAGGATGGCAGTAGCCTCATCACTCAGGGCAACCTCGCTCACGTGGTAGATGAGCAATGGGTAACAGCTCGTCAGCTTCAGATCCCACCACCAATACCCACACTTACCTTGGCAGAACTGTTGCGGGGAATTAGCAAAATCTGCGCCGAGTTTATCAATTTGAAATTGGTCAGATTTAATTTGGCTGGCAATCTGGCTGATGCACAAAATTTGAATGGCTGTAAAAGCACGAAGGATGAGATATCAGCTGGATCGCCTGATGGTTCCAATTCAATCTCCAGACCAGTTGAACATTTATTGGCCACTATCAACGTAAGTTTGAAGTCCTTGGATAGTAATTTGGGCGCTGCGCCTGATATGCCACTCTTGACCAAATGAACTGTTGAATGACCGAGCGCGGGTGGGTTGGCTGTCCTGAACCCATTTCCAACCAAATGGACCTGTCCCTATAAGGGGTGGCCTTGGGGGATTCCCGTTGCCCATCAGGCCAAACGCCATCTTACTAATTGTCAGAAACGTAGTCAAGCCCTGGTTCAGACGTTTGAGGTTGAACTGACAGAGACTCGGCCCACCACCAAATTTTGCGATGTCAGTTCTCAAAGAATAAGCCCCCCATTCCCAAACAATGTGCCAGTCAGGTCGAATTTGTTAGGCCCTGACCCCACCCTGTCACTACCCAATTGACAACTATTTAATCAGTTGCATGGCACTGAGAAAATTGTTGGTCAATTTTCTTACTTTCCTTTCCCAATAAAATTTTACCAAAAAGAAAATTTTATTTGTTTATTTTCCTCCTGAACCGCATCCCAGATGGCATTTCCCTTGTGGTCTGTCGCCCCGCACTCCAGGTGGGCACTACTAATTCTTTTGGTCACCATGGCTCCCTCTATCACTGATTGGGCCCAGCGAGTCCAATACTTTTGGTTCTACAGCCCCGCTCTTATTAATTTCTGATATCAATACATGGGGATCTTATGGCCCTATGTACAACAACGGAAAGAGAGAATCAATATCCATATTGTTCCCAATGAGTTGACTGCTCAAGCCAAGAATCTCGTTGAGACTATCCCAGCAATCCCACCACATGCAGTGGGAACCGCTGAGTTGGGGATGGGCTCAGTGTGGTTTGCCATTGGGACACTCCTTACCCTGCTTCTACGCCACCACTTCGTTGTATCACACTTATTGGCTCCATATCAAGTCGCACAGTTGGCAATGCCCCTGGCATTCTGGCTTGCTTTTGGGTGCTCACGCATCCCAACTGGAAGGCCGGTCTAAACTTCTTCTGCCATTTCCATGACACTAGGGTTTAAAGCCGGAAATTTTCATTGGCTAAGGACCTTATAGTTAACATAGATTTTTTAGGTGTGGAGGTCTCAAGAAATGGCTGGACGCTACTTGATAGCTGGGGATTACGCCCATACAGGTCTTCAAATGGGGACATCTTGATGACTCGGTGGTAGCTTATCCTATAGGCAAGCAAAGCGCTGGATAGGTAGTGGTTCCAGCGAGCAGGAATGAGTCGGCCATCTTATGTAAAATGGAGATAAGAGTTCTTTTAGCGCATTCTACTTCCCCATTAGTTGATGGGTGGTAATAGGCAGCAAAACACTAGTTAGTGACAAATAACAAGGTAGTTCTTGTACTACCTGTGAGGTGAAGTTCAACCCGTTGCCCAAAAGTAAGGTTTGGGGCACACATGCTGTTTGAAAATGGATCAAGCAAGAAAAAGAGCTGTGGCTTTAATGGTGGCAGCTGGGACTAAATTCGCTTCAACTCACTTGGTTAGATGGTCCACAGCTAGGAGAATATACTTGTGGCCATGCAACTTAGGTGGGAAGAGGGCCTACCACAGCGATGCTGAGGACATTGAAAGGTCCCATTAGAGCAATAATCATATGTTGATACCAAGGATTAGCCTAATCTTGAAATTGACAAGTCCTACAAGCATCTAGGTCCTCTTAGATTTTTCTACCAATTTGTTCACTAGCATTGTTTTGAAGACACTCATGCGTCTTCTTCACCGCGCCATTCCCCACAGTTGCATGGCCCTCCAGGATAACATCAGTTTGGGAAGAAGAGTGAATTTAAGGGATCCACTTATTGTTGACCCTTTTATATAGCAGCCCATCTTAGACCTGAGTGTCGTGAGTCATTTTCTGGAGCTCAGTTTGGATCTCAGGGGACTCCATTTCCAAGCATTCTGAGGGTGGTCAATCATATCATATAATCGGTCTTCCTCAGGGGGCAAGGCAGCTAATACTGGCATTCTAGAGAGACCATCATTATTCTGGTGGATCGCCACTGTATGATGGACAATGAAAAAGTCATGGCTCAATAGTCTCAAGACCCACCTGGCTAGACGGCCATCAGGGTCATTCATCTGTTGGAGCCATCAGAGTGAGGAATGGTCAGTGACGATGGTAAGTTGGGTGCCATGAAGATAAGGGCGAAAATGCTTGATTGCTATCAAAACAGCCAGTCATTCTTGTTTGGTAATACTATAATTACGCTCAGCCTCGCTCAGGGTTTTACTAAAGTAAGCCAATGGGTGGTCGACCTAGTTTTTTCATGCTGTGCTAGGATGGCCCCAATGGCAACATTGCTGGAATCCATAAATAACAGAAAAGGTTGATCAAATTGCAGATGGACTAAGAAGGGTTTAGTGCATAGAGCGGTCTGCAATGCATTAAAGGCCTGTTTTTGCTCAGGCTGCCACTTTAAAGGCACGTTCTTTAGCAGAAGGTAGAACAGAGGCTCAGTAAGTCAGCAATTGAGGGATAAACTGACAATTATAACTCACCATTCCAAGGAATACTTGAATATCCATAAGGCTCTAGTGGTGAAACATCTTCTCAATTGCGTTGACTTTGTTTGGTATGGTCTGGATGCCATCTTTTATCACCTTATGTCCAAGGAACTCTATTTCGGACTAGAAGAAAAAGTAATTTGAAGGTTTGAGATTTATTAATGCCTTACAAAGCTGATTAAGAACTTCCTGAAGGTGACTTACATGACTGTTGAAGTTTGTTAGAAGGCAGTGATGTCATCTAGGTATACGAGGACAAATGATAGCTTCAGGTCTCCAAGGATCTCATCCATGGCACGTTGGAAAGTGGCGGGCGCATTGAAAAACCATGAGGCATTCTCATAGGTTCAAACAGCTCTTTGTTGGTGATAAGTGCTCCCTTAGCCTAATATTTGGTTGCAAGCTCTACTTGCCAATACCCGCTTGCCAGGTCCAATGCAGAAAAGTATCATGACCCAGCGAGCAACCAAAGAGAGTTGTCAATCTGGGACAGAGGGGTAGCTGTCCTTCTTGGTAACGGAATGGAGTTGGAAATAATCCATCACCACCCAATGACAGCCATCCTTATCCAAGACCAGTAGGAGAGGAGAGGCCCATGGGCTACATGACAGCATCAGTAGCCCAGCTTCAAGAAGTAATTTGAGCTCTACCACCACTTGTGCCTCTTTAACCTTACTCTTTTGGTAAGGTAGGTATTGAAAAGGGGCATCCCCAGTTTCCATATGATGTAGCACCCCACTCATTTTGCCGTATTTATAAGTAGAGAATGAGAAGAGGTCAGAATACTCCTCCAATAGGTCCTGAACTTCCCGTTGTTGTTCCTCAGTGAGTATCTTTCCAATGTTTGTGTTGACCAGAGCCACTGAAGGGGACGTTTATAATCCAAAATCCTTTAGGTTCCTAAAAATACAGACACCATTGACAGCTTCACTGGTAGAAGGCGGATATACGTGGCAAGACTATTTGGGCCTACAATCCTAGGCTTGTCATTAACATTAGCCAGCAACACATATATAGATATGGAATAGGCGGGATCAAGAATCCCCGGACAAGTAGGGCCTCTTTGGCTGATGGGTTATCTTGGCTTTAATCACCAGCAAATATCTGGAGGGAATGTTTACATGAACCTGGATATTGACAATAACTTGTGACTTCGGATGTATACAGGTTATCCTGGGTATTTAAATCGGACAGTCCTTCACAACCATCAACAGCAGGTGGGGGCAACCGGACCTGAGAGCCTCTGACGTGATACTCGAGCCAATCAAACCAGCTCTCAATCTCTAACAAGCAAGCTCAGGCCTTGAACTTCATTTTAGAGTTACGTGAGATTTCAAAAATTAAAGAGACCTGGTGACCCAGTAGGGATAGGAACCCCTCATCATAGTGTACCATGCTGAGTAATCTCAGAGGGATTGAGTCCCAAGAAGTTCGCAACTTGGGTTGTCCAGCACTACATCAGGGGTGGTTACTAAAAGCTTCCCAAATTGAATTGGTAGATAAGAGTAGGCCCCTATGGATCATGTACATTGCAGTCCCACGGTGCTATACTATATATAATGTGGCGATTCTTGGGCGATCTCAATAAGAATTATCAATTTAGATGAAATAATATTCACAGGGGGGCCTCTATCAACTATGGCAAGAACCAAAGTACTATGTCATCAAACAGCGACGTGAGTGACCAAGCTTTCAGACTATAGAGGTAGTGTGAGAAACATGGGTGAGTCATTGGAATAAGAGTAAGCAGAATCAATTTCTTTACTATCAATAGGTATCAAAACCTCTTCTTTGGACATGGCAGACTTAGGCTTGTTAGGGGTCAATTAGGATTCTCGAGGCTTAATAGGGATGTCAGCATGGGGGGCCTCATTCTTCATGATGACAGAGATTTTTTTCCGCCTCCTCTGCAAGTCGCTTCCAGAATGACTTGGCGCTGTGGTGGAAACCATTGCAATAGGTGCATCATGATCAAGGACTCTTCTGGTTTTTGATGACATGGACTTAAGGGCGATTAGAGGGAGCTGAAGAGGTAGCCTTCAGATGAAAAGTTGTCACAAAGATCTAGTTAAGCACTTCCTTAATTTTCTGAATGCATGTAAACCCGTTCTTTTGTTCAATCATATTAATTTGTACCTCAGTATAAGAGCCTAACGTGAAGATCACAGCAGTAATGGAATCGTCCAATGTGATACGATTTGTAGTAACCAAGGGTTGCACTTGAGCATAAAAGTGGCTGGCGATCTCACAGGGCTTTCCCCTTTGTTCATACGGATACCCATGAAGGCCTGTTTCTGGTTGGCAAGGTTTTATTAAAGCTGAAACCCTGGATTAGGGCCATTTGAACATGCTCCCAGGTGCTGCATTCTTCAATGTGGGGAGTCACGATTTCCTGAGCCATGCTGTTAAGGCAGGAATGGATGTGTTTAACCTTCTGCCAATAAGTGGATTTCTCCATGGAACTCTCATAGGCATACAAGAATGAGACTTTACTTTCCTGACTGAGGATGAATATTTCTTTGAAACTAGCTTTAAAATTAGTTATGAGAGGAGTGGAGAGGGTATTAACACCCATGATTGGTGCAGGCTCAGAAACCTAAAGTTTCTGCATAGTTGCAAGGGTATGTTGATTCAATCATAGTCAAAAATCCTCAAGGTTTTCTTGAATCTCATCCCATTTTCAGTTGAGAGAAAAGATGGAAGCCTTATGTACAAAATGCTCTTTTAGCGATTGAATATCAGCTTGTTGTAGAAGAAGCTGACTGTCAAGGCTATTCAAGTGGGTCTCAAACCCATGGCAGGTTTGTTTGAGCTGGGTGAGGCGACTATCAGTAAGTCATGTGAAGGCGGTAAGTTTATCCATTTTCATCAGAAAGTGCCTCATTTGAATTGTTTGGGTCAAAGGGGATCCATTTACTCAGAGTTTACATCCTTGAGCTACACTTATGATATGATCTTGTAGGGCAGCCAGTGCTATTAAGACATCCTTTCTCCAAGGTTCATCAGGGTCATCCAATGTAGGAATTAAGGGGCCAGGGGGCCCTTGAGGCCCATGGGGACCTTCAGGCCCTGTGGGCCTGTTGGGATTTTTTGCCCATATTCCCAGCCTGCTAGATTACCAAGAATCTCCTAGGGGATAATTCTCTAATGCGAGGTGAATTTTAAATTGGTTGGCCTGAATTTTAAAGTAATTATGTTTGGAGGATCTTGGGATATTCGCCTGGTTATATCCATTGGGGATCAATATGGAAGAATACTTAAGATCTTGTTGGGCGGAGTTGCCAACAAAATAGGGGCATCTGATAGTGATTAACTATCAGGTGTACCGATTGGGATTGATCAGGTTTCATCACTGACTGATTGGGAATGAGTAGCAAGTTGAAAAACGAGTGATGTCGCCTGCAACTAGCGAAATTGATCAATTGGTGTGTGACCTGCCTTAATGGGTAATAAGTCTCATTAACTAAGCAGGTCGCTAGCCAAATATGGTTGGTTCACTTGGATCAAGAGGAAAACGTTAGGGACACATTTTCTGACTCTTTCTGATTAGGTATTGAGGATGTTCAATGGTGGAATACTAGCCAGGATGGGGAAGACCATCGCTACCAAGATGAGGATGGGTGATTCATTGGCAACAGCTGCCTTTTCATCAAAGAGGTGTCAACTGAGGGTTAGATGACCGAATCCCCACTATAAATTCCCTAAAATTCACTCATAATAAAAAACAGGATTTACAAGAACAATTAGATATATAGTTCTATAGTTTTCATCTGGTATATAGTTTAAGTAGTAAACTATTATCAGCTTTCAATTGTTCTATTCTTCTCAAGGATAATCTTGCTGTGTGCAATAATTTGGAGACTCTTTTGGGAAAAGATTAAAGATCTGAGCGGGGATCTAGAGAATAAGGAGAAACAATTGGGGATTGCTGCTGACTGTGTGTTGGACCAAAGAGACTGTCACCAGGGAATCTTGGAGAAGATTGGGTTGGACAGAACGAGGGAATGAATCCCTATATCACAACATCTCAAGTATTTCAAGTGGGAATATTGGCTGAGTGTTGGGTTGAGATATAAGAATTTCACTCAACTATGGATAATAGTCATCATACTATTATCAACCGATAATATAATATACTATACAACGCAGATGAAGTGCTCAAGAAACTGAACCTAAGCAGTAATAAGTTTATTGGGGTTATTTGCCAATAATAATCATCCCAGTAAATTTTCACAAGTTGGTGCTCACTACATGGGTTAATTGAGTTGAAGTATTTATAAAAATGTCATACAAAGATGAGTTACACAAACTATGGATGGTGTTAGCCACTGTGAATCAGAATGCCCTAAACTCAGCGGATCATTGGGAATTCACAGCCTTGGAGGAACGAGTCGCCAAGATGGAGGAAGGGATTGAAAAATGTTTAAGTTTTGGTAACAAGTTACTTGGAAAAGTAACTTTGTTAAAGAAGAAAGAAGGGGACCTAAGTCAAGAGGTCTTATACCTGAAAACGGAATGAGAAGCAGATCGCGTTTGTTTAAGAAATTTCAGCGCTGACATAGAGCGACTGATCAAACAGGTCAAGGAACTTAAAACTCACAAATGTGGATGTAATCCAAATACAGCAAGTGATGCCAAAGAAAAAAGTCCGCACATGATAATTGGGAAGTCAAATACCCCAAGGAACATGCTGCCTGCTTTTGCTGCCATTTCAGAGATGACACGCAAAGTCACTCTTCAAGTTAGCTGAGTGAACAAACCTAAAGAATCGGCTAGAGATAACTCAGAGGAATTTAAGGCAATGCCAAAATAGCCAACGTTCCATTGGGATAACGCCCCAGCGTTTTTCTGACTGTTCAACATGACTATGTATGGTTATGGGGATTGTCAAAAGGCGTTGATGGTCATGAATTGACTAAATACCAACTGTCAGAAATTAGTGTTACCCCACCTGGAGGGGGCAGCTGGTCATATGTGGAGGCAAAGGCAGCCATCATGAAGAAATTTGGGAGTCTGACACACATGTCAAAGTGCAATCAGGAGTTTATGGGATTCCAGTTCCATAAAGATGAGTCTTTAGCAAGCTTTGTGGATCAGTTCTACCAGGAGTCTCAGATACTGGTTGGAGCGAAGGTACTAGATGACTTTGATCCCAGAATCGCCTTTCAAGCAGCCCTTCAGCCCTATTGCAATTTGCATTGCATGATGTCTTCCATGTTCATGATGGAAATAACTACCTCTCAAATGGTAGATAGTTTATGGATTTTGGGAGCAACATTTGAGGCCCCAAATAGAAGTTTTAAATCTAATCTGGTATGCAATTCAAATCCCATGAAGGGGAATGAAGGTGCTAAAGAGATGAACAGCTGAACCATGCTGGGGAATAAGCCCAAAGAATTCAGATGGTTAAACAATAAAGAAAAGGTCTGCTACCAATGTGGTGGGAAAGGACAATTCGCCATGAACTGTAAGAAGCAGAAGGATCAAATCAACGTGGTCCAGGCAAAAGATTCTGCTGCCCCAAGGAATTGGGAAAAGGACCCACAGCCTAGATGGGAACAGTCTAAAGCTGCAGAGAAGCCTGTCCCTCCCAACATCATGACTGAGGAAATTAATATCAATGATCTGTTCATGGATAAAGACGTACAGGACCAGCTGTAACAAGTGGTCAATTTGGATGTAAATGCAGTGCCCAGATCTTGGGCAAAGGGAATTGACCCTGAGATAATTAAGGAAGTTGCCTGGCCATACACCTGACAACTGGTAACAAAATTTGAACTGCCGAGAATCCTAAATAATTGTCTGAAGTCCAATTAGATGAGGCCAATCTGTCAATCCCCATCTGCATGATAAAGGAATTAATTCCTGATTTATAGGCGTAAATTATTCCCACCCTTAATTCAGCTAATAACGCCACTATACACTCAGTAAACACTATAATGCAATACTCTGAGTGTGCATATATAGAAATACAAGTGAATTGAGTGCGGGTGAGGGCGATTTTCAACAGCAGAGTGCCCATCAACATTGTCTCGACCAAGCTGGTAAAGAGGATGAAGCCCTTGCCAGACTTGGAACATAAGAAGGAGTATGGGAAAGATGGACAAATACCACTATCTCCTGTGGAGCGTATAGCGCTTTGCCACTATGGTTTGGGTCATTGGTGGTATCTGCGCCAGCAATAGTTTTGGCCAACCAAAACTATGATATTCTTATCATAATGAAATTTCTACACAAGTATGAAGTTAAATGTAATTTTGAGGATAATATGTTGACCATATTGGTCAGACGTTATCATTTATTTATCAGAAGGATGGTGAAGCTCCGCTGATTAGGAGAAACGACTTCATTAATTCAATATACAATGATGGCATTGTCCCAATTAAATACCAATCAGTTGGTAGGAAGTGACAATAAATGCCAACAGAAATCCTAGAGAACCGGGGAATTCCACTAAGGATCAAGAATGACAAGACCATACCTCCAGGATCGCAGATGATAGTCAACATGTGGTTAACATTGGAGATACCTGAGCTGCTGTATGGGGAGGTCAGAAGCCCCTGGAAGAAGTCCAGAGTGGAGCCTTGGGTGGCTCCTGGGATAATAATGCTGGGCCATGAAGAACTTTGAGTTCTCCTGGAGAATTTAAGTGAAAACCTGATGAAGATAAAGAAGAATCAAATCATCGCATTTGTTCATCTGATCCCAATGGCCGAATTGAGGAGATTCCACGATTTTGGGCCCCTCAATGAGATAGAATTGCCAGCTGGGGTGACTGAGAGTATCAACCCATTAGTTGATCGAGAGCAACTCGCTGATCTGTCAGAAGGCCAGCAAAAGGAGGTGCTCAAATTATTCAAAAAGTATTGGGAAGTATTCACTCAGGATGACCATGATTTGGGATTTTCAAGAGATGTGATCCATAAGGTCAACACCGGGGAAGATTTGCTGATCAGAAGGAGACCGATCTGACAATCAAAACTGCTGAAGTGGTAGTGGAGGATGAAACCAGAAAACTATTGAAGCATGGGCTTCTAGTTCTGTCATCAAGTCCCTGGGCGAGTCCAATTATAATCGTGTAGAAAAAGGATGGCTTAAACTGGGTGGTGATCAACTACTGAAAACAGAATAAGATTACAAAGAAGGATTCATATTTCCTGCCATGAATTGATAATGCACTAGATCGATTGGGAGAAGTGAAGTATTTCTCCATGATGGATCTGATCTCAGGATATTGGCAAATCGGCTTGCCAAAAGAAGACCAAGAAAAATGTGCGATTATTACCGCGCAGGGACTATACCAACCGACTAGGATGCCCCAGTGTCTATGTAATGCGCCTGCAACGTTCCAAAGGGCCATGGACGCTATACTAAGTGAATTGAAGTTGTGCGTCCTGGTATGCTTGAAAATAATAATGTGTTCATTAGGACGTTTACTGATCACCTACACCACTTGAATAAGTATATAAGTGACTGTCTGCGGCTAACCTGAAGATTAAGCTGAAGAAGTGTCACTTCTTCAAAAAAGAGTTGGAATATCTGGGATTCGTGATCAACTCTATTGGATTGAAGCTGCAAGCCCAGAAGATAGAAGCCATAGAACAGATGGCTGTGCCAAAGAGTGTCCAAGACATACAAGTGTTCCTTGGGATGGTCAGATACTACAGAAGAAATATTAGGGACTTTGATCGGATAGCCAAACCCTTATTCCATCTGTTGAAGGATCCAAAAAGGATTTGTATGGAATAAAGAAGTATAGGAATCCTTCAATGAACTATGCCTGTATCTAATAAATTCTTTAATTTTGAAATATCCGAATTTTGATCGAGAGTTTATTAAACAAACTGATGCTTCATTGATGGCAATAGGCGCCATACTAAGCTAAGCAGATGAACTTGGGGATGAACATCCGGTGGCATATGTGAGCCAGACACTCTCAGCTGCTGAGAGGAACTACACCATAACTGAGTGTGAATGCTGTCAGGATTTTAACCAGATGAATTCTTCCGATAATATCCAAATTAGAAGTTTTGGTTAATTGGGCGTAATTGCTGACTAAATTGCCTAGTTTGATACTATTTGATGTTATATATTTGATTGAGTTTGGGTTTGGTGGAAGCTGCATTCACTGCCAAAATGGTATCCGAAGATTATTGTGGGAGTTTCCAGCAGAAAGCTGATCAATCCGTTATGAATCATATGAAATGGTTCCATCATCTAATTATGAGCACCAGCGACTCATACCGGGGATGCTCAAAATCCTATTTATTTATGAATCTAAATACAATTGACCAGCAACCTATGCTGAGGATGGATTGACCTAATTTGCTATTTGGCGATTGGATGAATAGATCTGGAGGGAATCGCTATGAAGTATGAATGAATAATTTATGATCTGATAGAAGTTTGGAATCAAGAGGCCAATGGGTTTTCTGGTAGCTGATTGGCCAAAGAGTACTTGGGTGCAGTAGCCCTGAAAGTAGTATAAATAGTCGTTCATTCCCTCCTAATAAACATCTCTCATTTGCCCATCTTTCCTGTTTGTTTGAAGTAGCTTAGTGCAACTAGAGTAGGGAAGGTGGGATAGGAGATCCCAATAGGCGCGAGTGATCACGCCTGGAGTGGCCAGAGCTGCCAGCTCCCATGCCTCCTTTCTATGAGGAACCAGTGGGAACCTGGCCACCTGGCTACCAGCGGATGAGCTGCATAGCCACCAACCCTAGCGGGGTGCAGCACAGGAGGTGCCATAGCCACTTAAGAAGGGGGATGGACTCGCCGGGGCATGCCCAAATGAAATGGTGAAGGGTCGTGAGGGTGGGGCAGCGCGTAAGTGCCTAGGCCGCCCAGGAAGGGGGCAGGACTTTCCAGGGCACATGCCAAGGACGCCTGGGGCTAAAGGCGAAGCCGTTAATGGTTAGTTGGTGGGTTGGACACAGGACTTATAGGGTTGGAATGCCAATGAAGGCGAAATAGCAAAGGGCCACCAATCTTCATACTGGTTGGCCTGGCACACTAGCGTAGCCCAGGGTTGATTTTGTGACAGTGGTGCTCACTACAGGGGGCTTCGCTGGTGGGCTGCTTGTGTAGTTGGAGGTTTGGTTATGGAGTGGCGAAAGCCACTGGTTAAGACCAGTGCTCCTTTGTGAGGGCGCTAGGAGGTCTTGACCCACCATTGGGGTGGGTCACACTAAAGGATATCATCTGGTTAAGTAGAGGGTAATGTCGGGATCTAACCAGATGAAATTTTACAATAGTATCCAAATTAGGGGTTTTGTTTAGTCAGGCATAATTGCCAGCTAAATTGCTTAGTTCAATACTATTTGATGTTATATATTTTGATCAAGTTTAGGTTCATTGGAAGCTGCATTTGCTGCCAAAATGCCATTAAAAGATTTTTGTGGGAGTTTCCAGCAGAAAGCTGATGAATCCGTTACAAATCATCCAAAATGGTTCCGCCATCTAATTTGGGGCACCGGTGACTCATGCTGAGGATGCTCAAAATCCTATTTATTTATGAAGATATATGAATTCGACCAGCGACTTATGCTGAGGATGGATTGACTAAATTTGCTATTCAGTGATCATATGAGCAGATCTGGAGGGAATCGCTATGAAGTATGAATGAATAGTTTATGATCTGATAGAGGTTTGGAATCAAGAGGCCAATGGGTTTTCTGGTAGCTGATTGACCAAAGAGTACTTGGGTGTAGTAGCCCTGAAAGTAGTATAAATAGTCGTTCATTCCCTCCTAATAAACATCTCTCATTTGCCCATCTTTCCTGTTTG
Organism: Massospora cicadina; assembly: GCA_022478985.1. Taxonomy (NCBI): domain Eukaryota; kingdom Fungi; phylum Entomophthoromycota; class Entomophthoromycetes; order Entomophthorales; family Entomophthoraceae; genus Massospora; species Massospora cicadina. Next base: position 132,726 of record JAKSZP010001348.1, read on the forward strand.
TTTGAAGTAGCTTAGTGCAACTAGAGTAGGGAAGGTGGGATAGGAGATCCCAATAGGCGCGAGTGATCACGCCTGGAGTGGCCAGAGCTGCCAGCTCCCATGCCTCCTTTCTATGAGGAACCATTGGGAACCTGGCCACCTGGATACCAGCGGATGAGCTGCATAGCCACCAACCCTAGCGGGGTGCAGCACAGGAGGTGCCATAGCCACCTAAGAAGGGGGATGGACTCGCCGGGGCATGCCCAAATGGTTTGGTGAAGGGTCGTGAGGGTGGGGCAGTGCGGAAGTGCCTAGGCCGTCCAGGAAGGGGGCAGGACTTGCCAGGGCACATGCCAAGGACGCCTGGGGCTAAAGGCGAAGCCGTTGGTGCTTATTTAGTGTTGGACGCAGGACTTATAGGGGTTGGCACGCCAATGAAGGGGAAATAGCAAAGGGCCACCAGTCTTCATTCTGGTTGGCCTGGCACACTAGCAGAGCCCAGGGTCAATTTTGCGACAAATGCCTTGCAGTCATTTATGCCTGTAAGCAGTTTTGGTGTATATCCATGGAATGCACTTTAAAGTGGTGACAGACCACTCTTCGTTGCGTTGGCTCCATAATTTAAGAGAACTAGAAAGATGACCGGCCCAATGGGCACTTAAGCTACAGGCTTATGATTATGAGATTGTCCACTGAGTGGGGGCTTCTCACCAGAATGCGGATGGCTTATCCCAGTTACCAAAGGTCCAGATGGTATACCTGCAGGCGGATGAGCTATTACAGAGAATGGTCAATATAGAAATTAGGAACAAGCCCTGGGAAATCCAAGGTGCACTTTGGAAAGTGATGGAAAACACTGAGACCTTGGATGACAAGTGTTTAAGATGACTAATTAAAAAAGTTATTATTACCTAAGCCATCAGAAAGAGCAGCTATTGTTCAAGCTGCTCATAAGGTTATCAGGCATAGAGGCCTGAGAAAAACAACCAATCATTTCTGCCAGTACTACTACTGGGAGTCAATCAACTATGATGTCGCGGACTATCAAGCTTGTTGTGTGGAGTGCCAGCTGCACAAGCCGCATAAGAATACAACTGGATACCAACTGGTCCGCCCTGGATTTGCCTAGCATATGGTGCTCATTGATGTAATGGGACCGCTGACAATGAGCACAGGGGGAGTCAAGTACATCATAGTTGCCATCGACCATCTGACGAGATGGGTCAAGACAAAGGCCATAGCAAAAGTAATGCTACCAGCACCGCGAAATTCATCCTGGAAGAGTAGTGTATTGATATGAATGTCCACAGGTCCTGTTTAGCGATAATGGGACAAACTTTACATCTCATGTGATCCCACGACTAAATGATATAATGGGGATTAGAGGAGTCATGTCAGTACCCTACCAGCTGGAGACAAATGGACTGATAGAATGAGTAAATGGAACGCTGACCACAACGCTGAGGAAGCTGTTTACAGAAAGAACTTCCATGTAGGGAACATACCTGAGTTCAGTGATGTTCGCTTACAATATCAGTCACCATATGGCGATGGAAAAATGCATTTGAGCTGTTATATGGGAGGAAGGCCGCGTTACCACCGATTTTATATTTGGTGGTAGACCCAACATTGGGGATGAGTGCTGAACAGTACTTGAACTGACTGACGAATATCCTGATTGAGATGCAATTTCAGGCATTCAATACTACATTGAAGAGAAGGATATGAGCAAAAATTGATGGACAATAAGAACTGACCAGCCTTAGCAGAATATTAAATAGGCAAAAGAGTAGCCTATTGTGATACGCATGGTTTTGGAAGAAGAAACAAACTGGATGCATTGTGGTCAGGTCCATTTGAAGTTATCGCCAAGATGATGACTGATGCCTATTCCATCAATAATCTCTTGGATGGAAGAGTTGTAAATCAAGTCCATGCTAAGTATATGAAGTAATAGATCAATGAAAAAAACAAAAGAGTTCCCAAAGGACTAATGAACCATTAAGTTGGTCATGTCCTGATGATTATGTCAAGTCCAAAAAAAGGACCTCTGAACAATAGAAAACTGGTTGGTTTAAGTACCCAGGACCCAGTTTAGGGGGAAAAAATTAAAAAGATGGACCGCTGAACCAAAACAAGGTCAAGTCCCATGGAAAAAAGAAGAATAAAAATAAAAGATTGATAGAAGATATTAAAAAAAGAAGAATAAAAATAAAAGATTGATAGATATTGGAAAAAAAGATTATAAGCCACATAGAAAAAACTAATATATAGTTTTATATTTTTAATTTTATTAAATGTACTCAATACAGGGATGATTCTGCCTATGTCACCTCTTGGGGGAGGGAGGATGGATTGCAGTAGGAATGAATAGCCTGTTGAGATCAATGTGTGATTGGATGCTAGTGAGGGCTAGAACTATACACAAAACCAAGTCCCCTGAGCAGATGCAAATCCTTGTGAGAAAGCAAATAGGGGAAGGGAAATTGAGATGTCAGAAGAAGTCAATTGCAAAACCCTGGAGTGGGGAAGAAAGCAACAGTATAAAAAAGCCATTTGGTAAATAACCCTTAGTAATCCCAATATGGCACCAGAGCAAGAAGATTAGTCTTGAGCGCCTGACGATGGGCTTCATCAAGAACACCAGACATATGGGCTAGCAGTAAACAAGGGATATGTTGCGATTTTGATATGACTGGATGATAGTATTGGGACATCTGGGCAGAAACCGCTGAACACAGCATCATTTACAAATATTTGATTGCCTTGAGATGAGGTGATATTAGGATATAATGAGTTTTATCGGACATAATGAGTTTATTGGTTCACCTCTATATTAGGTGATAAGGTGATAAGGCGATGTTGATGTTTGACAAATATGAATTAAATCGCCTACAAATAGGGCGACAGCGGATTAAGAATAATAAGCCAAAATTTAGGGAAATTGGCGGAATAGAATAACCCAAGCAATGAGAAGTAGTATCGCCTGCAGCTAATGTATATAAGCAAAATAGGCGATTGAGAGAGGTAGGTTTTTTTAATAGGCAGGTGAGATGAAACAGCGAGGATGCTGTATATATAAAAATAAATAAAAATAATTGGTCATGGCAATTGCTCCTATTTTTAATATAATTCTAAGTGTGTCCAAAGGACCAACAATCTCCACATTGTCCGTCCGTTGCTCAGAGGGCTTGACCTGTGCAAATAGCCCAACAGATCCTAGCAATACTGTTCAAAATTACAACAGTGGAGCTCACTACAGGGGGCGCATTGATCAACTACCCAACACTCCAGAACTCCAGTCAACAATTATGCCTTACCCAAGTCATGTCATTGGGGAGTCCTCCCAAAACTCCATATCTGCTTCATATGAAGAAATCAAAGTTACCTTGGATGCGGTAAATAAAAACCAAGCTGAACTCCTTTGAGAATGTAACACAGTCATGCATCAACTTGATAGTACGTTAGCCAAATAAGAATCTTGGGACAAATAAAACGAAGAACTGACTGAACAACTAAATGATGCCACACAGCGGTTGCAATATGCAGAACAAAGATTCTCTACTCCTTCTCAGTCGTCACACTGGGAGAATAATGACTATCAAGAAGAAGCATTGTATGTAGGAGAAAACAGCGCTGATCATACCTACGACTTCCATGATATTAGCACTGGATATTACATGGGTTGGAACACCACTTACCTCCAGTAATGGCTGTACCGCCTACAACTGATGGTCATGCTACCCCTAAAGCAGCGAATATCCCCACTTCCGCTAATACTGCTCCTCCTTGCGAGTCTACTTTTGGGTCTCATTCTGTTCCTCAGTGTGGACCTAACAACCGTGAACAAAAAAAGAAATTAATATCAAAAAGATACCCCCATTTGACCACAATGGGAACATCAATGGGTTCTTTAAACAATTTGAGTTTGATGCAGAAGGAGCCTCTGGTAAACGAAAGGCTAAGCTGCTAATATCTGCCCTGGATGTAGGAAGCGCCGATCAGGTCACCTGTTACCTCCCCAATAGTTCTGTCTCCTATAAGGATGTAAAAGACACTGTGCTTCGCTTGTTGGGGGAAACTCAAAAATGTCACAACGAAAAGCGGAATTTTTAACAATTGGATTCCATCAAAATGAGACTCTCATTGAGTTCACTGATTGTTTCACCTCAGAAGCACATGTACTGATTGGAGCCAGGTACTTAGCAGAAGCCAACGTGTGTATTGCCATGTCTGCCACGGTGAAGCCATATTGTGAAATTTCTAATGTTATTTCGCTGCTTCTAGATGACGACGTACCTCTGCTTAAAATTGTACAGTTTCTATGATGGGTATCCCCTAACTTTTCACCGCCAAATTTGGATCATAAAAATACCACTGCCCCAAAGCCTTCTTATTCTGGAGAATAATAACATCAGCCTCCAGCTTTGTTTATTAATACTTGGCCTTACTATAACTCTGCTCCTCGTCCTTGGCTAAATTATAATCAACAGTACAATCAGCGTCAATGGGCTGGCCATGACAACCACCAGAAACTCATATAATGACCTGGACTCAATTACGCTGACTGTCAACAACCAATGTACTGACCAGGAGCTGGGTATACTGAATGACCCCAAACCTTCTGATCTGGACCCGCTTATGATAACTCAGGATGTAGTTCTTATGGGGTTAACTGCTACAAATGCGGTCACCCTGCTCATTTGGCAAAGCTCTGCCACAATTGTCGCGTGAATTACATCCAACAAGACCAATACTATCAGGGAAAAGATGGAGCGGAGTAGAGATGGGATTCTCTACCTCCGCGATACCCACTCAACATGTCCCCAAATCAATAGTAGTATACCCTGCGGAACTTCTCAGTACAATGTTGGAAATTTATACCAACAGCCAGGTGAAGGAGTATACGTAGTAGCCCAAGCTCAAGCTAAGATGGCGGCAGAAGAAGAATCCTTTGAACAACTGAATCCTTACGCCTGTCAGATGCTTGATCAAGCGTCCTCAGATCAACTTAATCCTGCTGCAGATGCGCCAACTCTGAAAGGAGTAAATGTCGCCCTTCTGGTAGATGCCATTGTCAGAGATTACCCCCAAGTTGGAGAGGGGATAAAGAATTTTTTTGGGAAAAGAGAGCCCATAAATGTTCATGTATTAAAAAGCTAATATCTTTCTTATTCTGAGTGTACCTACTGTGATATTTTTGTTTTGAAAAATAGAATTCGCGCTATAATTGATACTGGTGCTCCAGTTAGTATAGTTTTACTAAGTTAATGCAAAAATTAACGCTGAAACCTGATGTAGACCATTGCATGGTTTATGGAACTGCTGGAGCTGTAAGCACTGTCTCTGAGGGAGCTTATAGTGCGCTGCCTCTGCGATTTGGGTCCATTATCATTGTGGATCCAGCAATTGTGTTACCAAATGAACACTATGACAAATTAATTGGGACCACTTTTCTATGACATTTTGGGGCTATCGTTGATATTATGGAGGAGACCCTCGACATCTTGAGTCAGCAGATCCCAATATACTTTACTACTAGGGGAATACCAAAGGATCTGATACATACTAGTCATATCAACCTCGCCTACAGTGATGGGATATGGCCTGTTAGCTACCATTGACTGAAGCGCAAAACTAGGGCCCTTCCTCAGCAGATTTACAAATACCAAGGGATACCTCTTTGAGCAGCAGGGCCCATATCCATCCCTTCTGGCCATCAAGTCTTAGTGAATACTGAGTTAGAGGTAGAAGTGAAAAGTGGGTTATACGGGGAAGTTATTGGGCTCTATCATCAAACACAGTTTGAGCCGCATGTGGCTCCAGGAATAATACTTCCAGGACATAGGGAGATAAAAGTTCTGTTAGCAAACCTGCAGAGCAAACCAATGCAAATCCGCTGCCACCAAACTATAGCATATCTACATCTGATTCCCATAGATGAGGTCTACCAGGCTCATGATTTTGGATCATTAGATGAATTTGGGTTACTGCTTGAACTATTGGTTGATGTATTAATGGTGGTACCACAGAGTAATTTAACGGGATTAACGGATGAACAAAAAGATCAAGCAATGGCTTTATATTTAGAAATATAAGGGGATTTTTGCTGTTAACGATCATGATTTAGGTTGTGTTTGGGGGTGGTCCATCGATTGGACATGGGTGATCATCCTCCAATAAGGTCTCAGCTGATCCACCACTCTCAGGAAGCGGAAGATGTGGTTACTGAAGAAATTGACAAGTTATTACAACAAGGGATGCTTGAGCTATCCAAGAGCCTGTGAGATTCGCCTGTTTTGATAGTAAAAAAGAATGACGGCACCAACTGGGTAGTAATAGACTATCAGAAACTCAACAGTATTACTAAAAAGGATTCATACCCCTTTCCAAGAATTGATGACAAACTGGACCAATTAGGGGGTGCCCATTACTTTTCCGCAATGGATTTAATATCAGGATACTGGAAAATCGAGTTACCCTTGGCAGAACAGGAAAAATGTGCTGTGATCACCTCTAAAGGCCTTTTTCAACTGACACGGATGCCTCAAAGAATGTGTAATGCTACTGCTACTTTTCAGCGGGCCATGGACACTATGCTTGGTGACCTGAAACTGTCAGGCATTCTAGTATACCTTGATGATATTAACATTTTCTTGAGAACCTTTTTTGAAGCACCTAGACCACCTAGAAGCAGTATTCTGTCAGCTGGCTGAGGCGAACATAAAAATTAAACCTCAAAAGTGCAACTTTTTCAAAGACCAGCTAGAATATCTGGGTTTTGTGGTAGATGCAACTGGGTTGCAGCCACAACTGGCTAAGGTGGAGGACATTAGCAAAATGGTTAAACCTAATAAGCGCAATATACAGGTATTTCTGAGGGATGGTTGGTTACTAATGACGTTTTATCCCTAATTTTAGCTGTATTGGGGGCCCGCTATTTGAGTTGTTAGAAAATGACGCTGTGTTCAAGTGGACGGAATGATGTCAATCCACTTTTGATGAACTCTTTATGGCGTTGAGCAGTGCACTGGTGCTGTGATACCCAAACTTCGATTGGGAATTTATTGTTCAGATGGATGCATCCCTTTCCGATGTTGGGGCAGTACTTTCTCAGAAAGATGATGAGGAAGAAGAACATCCTGTTGCATTCTGTAGTTGTAGTCTGAACTGTCATAACCGTAACTATACTGTGACTGAGTGGGAGTGCTTAGCAGTAATCTATGCATATAAATAGTTCAGAGTCTATCTGCATTGGGTAAAGTTTAAAGTTTTAAACGATCACACATCATTACACTGGTTGCAAAATCTCAAAGAACCAGAAGTCAACTGGCTCGATGGGCTCTCAAGTTACAGGCTTACTTTTTGAGATTCTCCCTTGGCTGGGAGTGAAGCATCAGAATGTGGACAGTTTATCCAGGTTACCAACTATTGCAGTAACAGTGGACCTTAGTGATGTGATGTACGATAAGATGCTCAGCAGAAAATATGATGACAAACCTCCTCAAGTAATCAAAATGTTAAATGAATTGCAACCAAATACCTTCCAACAGAATGGAGAATTGTACAAATGAATCGGTGATTCTACAGTGAATTTTCTGCAGCCCTCCGCACAGCCAGGAATCATTATGAGCGCTCACAGGGCAGTCAGGCATGGTGGCATGCATAAGACTATGGAGTTGTTATGCCCATGGTACTATTGGGAAATTATGAGTTTCGATGTACTCAAAACCTTTTCTTGTTGCCATCAGTGCCAAGTGGAGAAGCCATTCCGTTATATGACGTCCTATCAGTTAGTAAAACCACATTTCGCTTGGCATACGGTCTCCCTCAATGTCATTGGGCCCTTGCTAATAGGAGCCAACTGTAGTAAGTACATTCTTATGGCGATTGATCACTTGACCCGGTGGGTCAAAGCAAGGGCAATAAAAGATCTGGGGGCCATTACAGTAGCTAAATTCGTGCTAGAATGCATCATTCAGTGACACGGTTGCCCTCAGTTTATTCTCACTGATAATGGCACCAACTTCACCTCATACATACTTCCTAAATTGATTGAGCTTATGGGGATCCGCGGAGTTCTGATGACCCCATACCACCCGAGTCCAATGGAATGTTCAAACGAGTGAATGGGACTCTGGTGAATATACTAAAAAAATTGGTAGCAGATCGCCCTTCTGATTAAAGCTCCCTCCTTTCCACCGCTGTGTTCGTGTATAACATTAGTTACCACTCTGCCACAGGAAAGAGTCCTTTCCAATTACTATATGGCTGACACCTGGCTCTTCCGGCGTTGCTTTATGCATGTGTGGAAGACACTGGAAGATTAGAACCTCACCACTACTTGACTAACCTTGCGATCATTCTGATCAAGCTACAAACCAAAGTATATTCCTTCAGTTTAGCTAAGAAGATTAAGAATCAGGCAGCTGATCAGACATGTCATAGTGGATTGGTGTCATTCAAGGAAGGTGATATGGTTCTTTTTCATGATCAGCGTGGATTTGGCTGGAAGCATAAACTTGCCAGTATTTGGATAGGTCCATTTGAAATAATAGAGAAGACTGGAGTTGACGCATATACTATTAAGGATCCTATCAGTGGATGGGTCATTAATTGGGTACATGCAAAGTTTCTCAGGCCTTATAAACAATAGGATCCTATTGTCCAGTCAAGGAGGGGTAATATCACGATTTTGATATGACTGGATGATAGTCTTGGGACATCCATGCAGAAACCGTTGAACACAACATCAGTTATGACTATTCATTTGCCTTGAGATGAGGCGATATTGGTATATAATGAGTTTTATCGGACATAATGAGTTTATTGGTTCACCTCTATATTAGGCGATAAGGTGATAAGGCGATGTTGATTTTTGACAAATATGAATTAAATCGCCTACAAATAGGGCGACAGCGGATTGAGAATAATAAGACAAAATTTGAGTAAATTGGCGGAATAGAATAACCCAAGCAATGAGAAGTAGTATCGCCTGAAGCTGATGTATATAAGCGAAATAGGTGATTGAGAGAGGTAGATTTTTTTAATAAGCAGATGAGACGAAACAGCGAGGACGCTGTATATATAAATATAAATAAAAAGTATTGGTTGGGGCAATTGCTCCTATTTTTAATATATTTATAAGTGTGTCCTAAGGGCTGACGATCTCCACATCATCCATCTGTTGCTCAGAGGGCTCACCTTGTGCAAATAGCCCATCAGATCCTAGCAATACCATTCAAAATTACAACAGGATGCTTGATGGGGGTTGCCAAATCATGCCCCCTACTAAAGCCATCAGCAGAAGATACTGATGGGAAGCACCAGAGATGATATAGTCATGTAGGAGGTGAATGGCATCCTGCAAGTGATGACTACAGGCTTCTCAGAAGCTGAAGCTGAAGGAACGGTGAGACCCAGGAGAGGCTGAAAGCTTTGTGGACCAACTCTAAAGAACTTGGCTGGCAAAGAAAAGAGCATAAATGGCAGTATCCTGATTTAAGATGTTCTCAAGTTCAGAGGGATTCAGCGCTAGGGACAAAGCCTTGGTGACTTGGGCCCATAGTTCAGCATAGGGGAGCTCAAAATGAATACTGTTACCAATGGTGAGCTTGTTAGCCAAGACAGCAGGTTTGTAGTATTGTCTGAGTCAGAAGAGGAACTCAGGAAGCAAGTCCAACCTTGAAAAAAAAGAGCGATCAAGAGAGAAGGACATAATTTCAGGAGCATCCACGATGATGTTTGGTGCATCTGCAAAAGGAGCTGAATCCAAGAGAGTTTTTGAAATCCAAATCTAGAATCAAAAATAGAGGAAGAATTGGCTAAGAGTCGTTCAAAATGATCGCAAGCCTGGTTTTAGAGGGATTGGTTACCATTTTCAGTAATTAAATGGAAGGACTAGCTTCTGGCACCAGACTAGGCGTATGAGTCCTGGAAGGACCATAGAAGAGGTTCTGCCATGCATACTGACTCATCTGCCGGAAGAGCTGAAGATCTTGATCAGACAAACTATTTAGAAGCTGCTGGTACCACGACTCAGAATTTGACATATGAGCTGGATGAGAGGGGGATGTCAGACTTATATGGAAGTCACATTATGCACTCTACAATCCATTAAGCTCCAATTTAGAGAAATTAATCTCAAAATTAATGGGATAAGCTCTCCAAGAGAAGAATTAGGAATGACTTGAGCTAAGAGGTTATGGGAGAAATAACAAGGGCGAACATAAATAAGTATTCTTAATTGGGCCATGAAATGAACTTTGACAGCAAGAGTCTCCTGTCTAGGATGAGGAGAAAATCAGGAATTAAGGACGCCAGACCAAGGATTCTGAATATGATAGCGGATCATATGCCCTGATGGGGGGAAAACTGGATCCTGGGACTAATATCATCACAAGTAAATCAATAAGCCCTGCACAACAGTAGGTCATGGGGACCACGCTTTGAGTAGGTGGTGGTGAGGAGGAAGAGTAAGAGTGCCTCATGCTAAAGGTCATCCTGAGCTGCATTGAGTATTGACAATTGTACTCCGCTTGAGCCAATGAATTATTTGACAAAGTGTCTGAAGCGGTGTTCTCATGCCCCAGTCCTTTTCTTGCTGGAAATCTAGGCAAGAGGGGGGATGTGTTGGGATTTTTGCCCATATTACCAGCCTGCTAGATTACCAAGAATCTCTAGGGGATAATTCCCTAATGCGAGGGAAATTTGGAAATTGGTTGGTCCAAATTTTGGAGTAACTATGTTTGGGGGATTTTGGGATATTTGCCTGGTCATATCTGTCAGGGATCATTCCAGATGAATACTTAAGATCTTGTTGGGCGGAGTTGCCAACAAAATAGGGGCATATGATAGTGATTAACTATCAGGTGTACCGATTGGGATTGGTCAGGTTTCATCACTGACTGATTGGGAATGAGTAGCAAGTTGAAAAACGAGTGATGTCGCCTGTAACTAGCGAAATCGATCTATTGGTGTGTGACCTGCCTTAATGGGTAATAAGTCTCATTACCTAAGCAGGTCGCTAGCCAAATATGGTTGGTTCACTTGGATCAAGAGGAAAACGTTAGGGACACATTTTCTGACTCTTTCTGATTAGGTATTGAGGATGTTTAATGATGGAATCCTAGCCAGGATGGGGAAGACCATCGATACCGGGATGAGGATGGGTGATTCAATGGAAACAGCTGCTGTTTCAATGAAGAATTGTCAACTGAGGGTTAGATGACCGAATCCCCACTATAAATTCCCTAAAATTCACTCATAATAAAAAACAGGATTTACCAGAACAATTAGATATATAGTTCTATAGTCTTCATCTGGTATATAGTTTAAGTAGTAAACTATTATCAGATTTCAATTGTTCTATTCTTCTCAAGGATAATATTGCTGTGTGCAATAATTTGGAGACTCTTTTGGGAAAAGATTAAAGATCTGAGCGGGGATCTAGAGAAGAAGGAGAAACAATTGGGGATTGCTGCTGACTGTGTGTTGGACCAAAGAGACTGTCACCAGGGAATCTTGGAGAAGATTGGGTTGGACAGAACGAGAAAATGAATCCCTATATCACAACATCTCAAGTATTTCAAGTGGGAATATTGGCTGAGTGTTGGGTTAAGATATAAGAATACAACTCAACTACGGATAATAGTTGTCATACCATTATCAACCAATAATATAATATATTATACAATGCAGACAAAGCGCACAAGAAACTGAACCTGTGCAGTAATGAGTTTATTTGGGTTGTTTGCCGATAATAACCAATCCAGTAAACTTTTACAGGGCCCTTCACGCCCTTCAGGACCCTCTGGCCCTCAGGGACCTCAGTCCCTTCATTCTCAGTAGTAAGATCACAGGACGGCTTTTCCTGATAGTGTTGTTGGAGAGTCTGTACCAGATCTTCATCCTGTTATAGGCGTTGGCCCCACACAGCCTCAAGAAGGTGAATATATTAGCGAAGCTGTTCTCAATATAGACAGAGATTCTGTTATCCAACACTGCAATCTGGGTTTGGGCCTCATTAATTAATTGTCAATTATCAATAATGGCCTCTAAGTTGTCATGAACGAAGGAGGAGGCTGCGTTGTAAAAGTCAACAACATGTGAATTTAGAGCCTGGGTAAGCCCTAGTTGTTAGGAAACCTCATGATGATGCAATCCAACTAGCTGCAGGAGGTGATAAATGGTGGGAGAAACAAAGTTTCGAAGATAACATTCAGTCCCTAAAGCCAGTTCTCTGCTGATAGTCAGGCTGAGGTGTAGAGGCCCCTCATAGTAGATGGTACTGATGATTCACAGGACTGGATTGAGTGGCCTCCCACCAAATAGATGCCATTGATTAGCTGTTGAATAATTTCACCAAGATTTTCTTACTGAAGTTGGTATTGATTACCATTGACTGAAGGCAGGATGAACTAAAATGCAGCTCAAAACTCCAGGCTCTCAGGTTGCATAGTTGTTATTTCATATTGTGAAGTACTAATACATTGAGCAATTCTTCTCAATTGTTCATCAGGTATGCTTTTTTGACCACTGGCATTCTCCATGGTTTGTGATGAAACTTTTCACTTTAGACAGCTTAAGGACCCCTGTAGTGAGCACCACGCTTTATTTGCGTAACAGTTCTCTAGAATTTTGCCAAGGTTTGAAGGTGGGCTCAAAGCGGTAACTATAAAGAGAGGTAAAAAATGTAAGGATGGACTAAATACAGACTGCTTTATCAGATTAAAATTGTTGATATTTATAGGGTGCGAAGGGACATGGTGCCTCAGGATCTTCGTGACTCCATTTGCTCATGATCTTTAATGATCTTCCATATTGACTGCCTGAGCAACACCCTCATTTTAACTTCACCACCCCATGACTGGAGCGGTGGACGCCGCGCCTCTTGCGATTCAAGAAGCAGGGATGAGTTCCTGAAGTCGCCTCTATTGATTCCCAAACGCATGTGAATTCTTGATTAGATTTAAGTTTGGTGCTGTCGAGTAAGGCTCCTTTCAAGCAGGCTCAAGAGTCAATTCACAATGGCTCAACTTTGAAGTAGATAATTTGATTCGTTTTTTGTCTCAAAGTCTTACACTTGGGATGTGCGAAGAATTAGATCCACAAGGTCAACACAGGGGAATATTCTCTGATAAAGATGAGAACTGTTCAAAGGTTTAAAGCTGCTGAAGCTGTGGTCAGCAAAGAAATCAGCAAGCTAGTTAATCATGGGCTCCTCATTCCATTGTTGTGTCTATGGAGAGTCTAATTTTCATAGTGAAAAAGAAGGACAGATCAAATCAAGTAGTGATCAAATATTGCTGATTCAAAAATCACTGAGAAGAATTCTTATCCGCTGCTGAGGATTGGTGATGTGCTCAATTGCCTAGGGAACGCTTGATACTTTTTGGTGATGGACTATATTTAGGGATATTGGCAAATTGATTTGCCAAAGGAGGACCAAGAAAAATGCGCAATCATTACAGCACAGGGTTTTTATCAACCTACCTGAATGGCTCAGGGATTGTGTAACGCGCTGGCCACCTTCCAGAGAGAAATGGACTCTATCCTCAATGATCTGAAGCTATCCTGAGTCTTAGTATATCTGGATAATATAAATGTATTCAACAGGACCTTCATGGACTAATTATAGCACTTAGAAGGAGTGTTCAAGCCTGGAGATGGCAAATTTTATAATCAAGGTGAAGAAATGTCACTTTCTAAGGAGGGAGCTTGGGTACTTTGGGTTTGTTATCAACTCCCAGGGCTGCAACCCCAGCAGAAGAAATTATGGCAATCAAACTGATGTCAATCCTGAAGAGTGCTTGAAATATACAAGTATTCCTTGGGATGTTCAGCTACTATCACTGTTTCATAAAGGATTTCACAAAAGATATGGAGCCTTTATTCCACTTATTAAAGGATCTATAAAAGGATTCATGAGGAATGAAGAAGTCTAAGAGTAATTCGATGTATTACGTCAATATTTGATTAACAAACCTGTCTTAAAGTACCCAAATTTTGATCAGTAATACATCATCCAAGCTGATACAGCATTGATGTGATTAAGCTGTTTTGAGCCAAGTGGATAAAGATGGGGAGGAACATTCTGTAGCCTATGTGAGTCAAACACAAATTGACAGCGGAGAGTAATTCTACCATGACAGAACGAAAATTCCTGCATAATACATGAGTGCAAAAAATTTATTAAGTGTACATCCACTGAAAACACTTTAAAGTGATTATGGGCCACTCGTCCTTGCGTTGGCTCCATATATTGAAGAAACCAGAGGGGCAACTGGCCCAATGGGCATTAAAATTGCAAGCCTAAGATCTTGAGATACTATTCTGGGCCAGAGCAGAGCACCAAAACGCTGATAGATTATCATGATTGCCTGTAGTGCAAGTTATCTATCATTAAATGGATGAAGTATTCCAAAGGATGATTGAAGGCAATATCAGGGATGAACCCCAAGAAATTTAGGTGCACTAAAGAAAGTGCAAGTAACAATAGATAAAAAATTGGATAATTATTAGAACATTTGTTGGAAAATGGTTTATATACCAAAGCCGTCAGAACGAGTGGAAATAGTCCAAGACGCACACAAATTCATCAGCTATGGTGGCCTAAGGAAGACCACGGACCATATTCGCCAGTACTACTAGGAATCAATCAGCTATGATGTCGCCAACTACCTGGCCTGTTGTTTAAAATGTCAACTACACAAACCCCTTAAGAATATAACATGAGACAGGCTGGTACGCCCTGGATTTGCATGGCACACTGTGTCCATAGATGTGATGGGACCATTTTGTATCAGTACAGGAGGCGCGAAATATATCATAGTGTCAATAAACCATCTAACTATATGGGTCAAAACCAATGCATTGAGCAAAGTGGATGCTGTGAGCACAGCGAAGTTCAATTTGGATCAAGTGGTTTACAGGCACAGATGCCCTCAAGTTATTTTGAGAGACAATGGAACCAAATTTACCTCCTCTGTAATCATGAAGGCTTAATAATCGATGGGGCTCAGAGGATTAGTATCATTTTCATATAGGTCAGAAAAAAACATAATGATGGAATGAGTTAACGGGATTCTAGCTGTGACGCAAAGAAAGTGATCTCAGGGAAAACTTCCGCTTGGAGAACTTGCCTTGATTCAGTTATCTTTGCTTACAACATAAGTCATCACATGGAAATAGTAAAAATGCCATTCAAATTACTTTACAGATGAAGAGCTAACTTACCACCAATTTGTATTCTGCCATAGATCCAGCAGTGAGGATGATTATCAATCAATAACTGAAATGACTGACTAGTATCATGATCAAACTGCAATTGCAGGCGTTTAGTATCACCTTAAAGAAAAGAATAGAGCAAAGATGATGGATGACAAGAACCAACCAGAAATATAGGAGTATCAAGTGGGGGATAGGGTAGCCTAATGAGACACACATGGTTTTGGACAAAGAAATAAGCTGGATGATTTGTGGTTGGGTCCATTTGAAGTAATCACCAAGTCAGCAACTAATGCCTACATGATTAGTAACATTGCAGATGGTCATGTAGTAGATTACTTTATACAAACATCTTAAGTATTGGATTTGGGAGAGAAATTAAGTGCAATGGTCCCAAAGGACAATGACCTAGAAAAATCAAGTCAAGTTCTAGTGCTGGTCAAGTCCCAGGTGAGGGTTATTGAACCATGAGTGTTATTCAAGTCTTAATAAATAGACCTCTGAACCACAATAGCTGGGTAAGTTAAAAACGAACCACTGAACCAGAGTATGAAAACAAAAAGATGGACCTCTGAACCTAAATATAGGTTAAGAACCATTACAAAAAAGAGAAAAAAATAATATAAAATAAAAAGCATAAAGAAAAAAATCTAAAAAATATAAAAATGCAACATTATATTAAAATTCAATTTTTTAATTGTCTCATTAAAAAGCATCTGCTGATGTCCACTTATGATATTGGTAGAACCAACTAAGGTTGAAACTGGGTCTGCCGCAAGTAGTCCCAAGGCACTGAAAGAAGATAAACAAATTGGTAGAATCAGGATGAGTTAAAAATAGACCGCCAGGAGTAGTCCCTTAAGAAATGAATCCTAGCCTGGAGGAATAAGGAACAAGGAATCAGAGATGCCACCCATAAGATCCCTTAGATGACGATGAGTTGTATAACCCCAACCTGAGAGAAAGCAGGCTTTCCAGACATTTTTACTGGCAAGAACACCTAAACTAGGCTGGCATGGCATGTGGTTGTGGGAACCGCGCTCTGTGGAGGTGGCAGCGAGGAGGACATGGAATGGAAATTCACAAAGAAGAAGGACTAAACTGAGATGCAATGAGCAAGAAATGGATATGGACCAAGAGAACTCCAAATTAAAACCATTCTGGCGGACTCAGTCAGAATCAAAGTGGCATATGCTCCCAAAAATCTTCATTTCTGGATAATCTGGTCATGAGGGGATGTGTTTCATTTTTGCCCACATTACCCAGCTTCACAAATTTATGTTTCTTATGCTTGTTCACTAGGGGATTCATCCCTCTAATGGATGTTGATATTAATGATTTTATATAAAATAACTATTGTTTGGTGAAAAATTCTCAGCAATTATTTATTGATCCGCCAGACTAATGAGTGTTTTATCAGAAATGATCCCAACATTAAACAAGCCATTAGGGTGATAATTTTATCATCATAACTTAACTGACTTGTAGGAGTCGATTGGGTTTATTTGCATAAGAATAAGGGTTTATGAGTTGCTGGTGAGTAATGCTTCCAGTGTTAGAGCAACTTTTAAGTTAATCTTTTCTGGATCGCAATCTGCTGTTCATGGGAAAGAGTCCCATTACCTAAGAAGGTTGTTATAATAGATAATTCAATTGGAGTTGAGCAAAGACGTTGGTACACGTTCTTCACTTCATGTCAGAAGAGGTTGCAGTCAAGTAGGGAGATTACCTAATTAATTCAATGAGAAGGATCATTTTTCATGCAACCCTGGAGATATAAATTCATCAGTGATGGCCGCCTTTCCTAATTGGGGCACCAACCAAAGGGTTGTGCGCTAAATTCCCTATTAATTCCCCTAAGGTTTAGATGTTAAAGAAGATCTGATTGAAATAAACAATTATCAATAAAGTTATATAATTTCGACTGTTTTCTCTTGTGATTAGAGTTGGAAGGTCAAGAAGATTTTTTGTCTATATTACTGTTGATCTCCGCGGACTCTGCATGACAAGAAGGAAGAAGAACTGAAACTTATCCCGGGTTAAATTATATCAGATGTAATAGGGAAGAAGTCCCTTCAATTTTAAATAAATTTAAGATTAGGACATCCACTAGGTTGGCACTGGACTTATTTATTATCTTGGCTATCAGCTCAACTTGAATAGTAAAATTCATACTAATACTGCCCATTATAATCTATTATTATCAACAAGTTGAATAACGCATTTATAAGGAACCTTTGGAGTTGAAGAAGGAGCAAAGCAAGTATCTAAAAAGAGGAAACAAATCCTGAGTATTTATCAATTGGTGCTCAATCAAGTCACTAAAGACTCCAAGTTTTAACATATGCCATACTTCTCTCTAAATTGGAGGACATGCTCTCATAGCCTCTTATAACACAAAGAAAACTGCGCAGTTTTTGGGTACAGTTATTTTCTAAAAGTTTTACTTCGCGTTATTGAAGTTGGTGGCATCCCTCCTCCCTGACAGAAAAAAGTGCCTATAAGTAGATGTATGCTTGTCATTAAGCGTTTGTTACCATTAATAAGGTATCAGTTTTGACCATAGTTCTCAAACATGCCAATATAACTAATCCCTTGTTTGTGGCGTGGGATGCATCTTCAGCTGCTGTCATGACTACATGACATAATTGAGGCGACATACTGTGACAAGGCTGAACGTCAGAAAGCCAAAAGATCAATCTGCAAGGCCTCCCTGACTTGAAAAATACCCTGGACTAACGATGAGTACAGGCTAAATATGCCCAGGTTGGTCCTGGGAATGTGTGTGATGCTCATCCTGGCGTTACAGCTTGGGCGTTAAAACGCACCAGCTATATTCTCAATGCGGATGGTTTGTTATGGTTGCTTGAGGAACAGGGCTTTGAAACTTATTCCATTTTGAATATTACCAAATCAGGTCGAGTCCAGTTATAATCCATAACCTGAGTTCAGTCAATTTCGAATTACATGACCCTGGCTGATGGTAGAGTGCGCCTATTGGCTCGCTAAGGCTTAGCACCACTTCGCCAATTGACAACTTGTCCCGATTGCTTAAGTATGTTTTCATGAGACCAACTTTCCTCATTGGTCGACTTCCTTAAATAAAACTCCCCATTTGGTTTACGTTATGTGCATTTATCTAGTCTGGTTTGACGACCTCCAAGAGAGCCAAATTAACCCAATGTCTGTTGTCCTTGTGTAAACCCTTCTATGCACTGCCCTTGTGGGTGGTTCTTCATTTACACTTAACTCAGCGGAGTGTTCCTTAACAGTGAGTTGGGCCCTTGCCCACCACCTCTATTGGAACTGGAGTGTTACAGATATGCTCCATACATTAGTTGATCAACCATATTTTTGATCCTGCTGAGATTTATTCTTTGTGGAATGTTTGCTTAGTGGTAATTAGGCGCATTGGATGTGCATCATGATTGGGACGATCTGTCCATGGTGTTATTACTCTGGTCAACTTTGTGCCACTTGGTGTTTCTCTTTTTTCTGATCACAGTGCGAATTCCACTCTTTTGGTGAGTATATGGTGGCTATGGACCGTTTGAGGCCTAGTCGCTGGGATTCCAATTTTACCTCCACCTCTTCTTCTTATACTAAAACCAGCCCTGACTCCCCTCCTCCATGAGTTGAGTGGCTGCGTTGGCTTCTACCCAGGGCACTGGCCTGGGTGTTTTACTTTATAAAGCTGTGTTGTGGGTGTTGGAGAGTATAGAGAGTGTGAAGCGACCCTTAGGGGCATGTCAACCCTGTGCCTCCGCTTTGGAGCTTTCCTGGGGCTCATTTGTGCACTGTGGGGTTAGCGTTTTGTATGGCCATATTTTTATGAATCTCCCTGTATCTCAGGCTTACCTGTGTCCATCATTCCTCAAGCGTCATTTTTCTGGGACATTTTGGAATCCCTCACGATGGACAATTGAGTGAGTAAAGATTCCTCCTCTGGCTTCAATCATCTAATTAATTTTTTTTTCACAATTTGCCCAACCAAATAAGATGGGGACAGGTAATTTGGTAGTCATGGTTTCACCTGGGCTAGCCTCTATAAATATGGACCTGAAAACTTTCTCACACCTCTCAAAGAGGAGGAATCTTATCTTTCCATTTCTTTGAGTTCTGCTAAATTTGAAGGCAAACAGGGGTCTAGCCCTAAGTTTAAATTAGATGTTTCAGTCAATTTCACCACGATGATGTCACCCGCAGCAGCCCCTATACATATGGTGCCTGAAACTATGGTTTTTCCTTTGAACGGGGCAGAGCTCCTAACTGATTCCCTCCCCATATTGGTGGAATTTAAGGGTATGGGAGAGTCTAGCCCCAGATTTGACAAAAAGTAATCAATATAAACGATTTTTCCTCTCACTGCATTTCTGTGGTGCTAGCCAAAGCATCACCAAAGGGCTTGGTGTGATGGCCTTAGATAACAATGCAAAACTGGCAGCCATATCTGGCATGGAGTCGTTAATATGAGAAAGCGCATTTTATAACACAAATTCCTTAAATATAAACAGAACAAATATTATCTCTGGGGAATCTAGCATAAAACCCCTTTCTGTATGCCAAATTACACCAGAGGACTCACGTTTAACCTCTACCATAATCTGCAGAACACAGATGGTGGAAAAGTAGTTAATTTTACAAAATAAAAATTTATGCAACTGCTTAAGATATGGTAAGATATTCGACCTCAGTATTAATAGTGAACAACTATTCCTCTCCATTTCATGATGCAAAAACTTACCCTGGGGCATGCTTATTGTTGGCGCTACAGTTCTTCAAACTGGCGCCGGGGGTTCACAGTGACTCAAAGTTGGAAAATTCGGAAAGAGCGCTTAGGAGGAAATGGGAAAATGTGATTAGAATACTGAATAATTTATTAAATTAAAAGGCCTCAATATTTATAGGGTGCATTGGGACTTGGTGCCTTTGGGATCATTGGGGCCTCATCCATTCAGGATCTTTAGTGATCTTCTGGAATGGCCTCCTCGTGGGCATCCTTAATGGATAGCGTCGCTCACCTGACTGAATGGGTGGAAATGCCATTCCACGTGACTCAGGAATAGGGGAGGAGGATCCTGAAATAGATTTAGCTTGGGTAGGTTCAATTACTGATTTGGCATGGCCTGATTCAGAAGAAGGGTATTCTATTTGATTCCTATCTCAAATCCTGATAAGGCCCCCCTCAGGATCCTGTCAGAGGGGGGTATACAGCTGGAGGAACTGACCATGCACCTGATTTACAACAGTCCCTTGATTGATGTTAGCAATGGAGTACTCAGACTTCACCTTATGTATGACTTTGTAGGGTTCAGACCAAAGTACGTTGAGCATATTCTGTTGGCCTCCAGGTTGATGATGATAAAAGAGAATGAGGTCACTTAATTGAAAATCTGGTAGGGAGGGTCATCTGAGATTTGATCGGGATGTCTCTCTTCCAGTGGTGGTGATAATGCCTTGAGTGGTTTGGGCTTGGAGCCAGACAATTTCATCAGCTAGAGCCCTCATACTTAAATTGGAGTTCTCAGGGGTGGAGGCTTTGAGCAGGGGCTGGATGCTACTGGGTAGCTGAGGTGCCCGCCCATATAGGAATTCGAATGGGGACATCTTGATGACATGGTAATAGCTTACCCGGTAGGCAAGCAAGCCACTGGGCAGATAATGTTACAACGGGCAGGATCTGAGGCAGCCAACTTCCATAGAATGGAAACAAGAGTTCCATTAGCGCGTTATACCACCCCATTAGTAGAAGTGTGGTAGGGTGCAGCGAAACTCTGGGTGGTGCCAAATAGCGAAGTTAGTTCTTGTACTACCTGGGAGGCTAAGTTCAACCCATTGTCTGAAAGTAAAGTGTGCGGCACCCAAGCTGGGTGAAAACGGAGCAAACAAGAAAAAGAGTGGTAGCCTTAGCGGTGACTGCAGGGACTGAGATCGCCTCGACCCACTTAGTTAAGTGGTCTATAGCTAGGATAATATACTTGTGACCATGCAGCCCAGTGAGAAGGGGACCCACCACGTCGATACTAATGACATTGAAAGGTTTGGTCAGGGCAACAACTGAGTGCTGATATCAAGGGTTGGCCCAGTCTTGGGATCGGCAGGTCATACAAGCTTCCAGAACCTCATGGATATTTCTACCATTCAGTCCCAGTAGCAGCGTGACTTCAGCCTCTCATGGGTCTTCTTAACCGCACCATGTCCCACAGTAAAAATGGCCTTCCAGGATGACATCAGTTTGAGAGGAAGGTTGGATATAGGTAAGCCACTTCTTGTTGACTTTCTTGTAGAGTAGCCCATCCTTAATTTGAGTGTCTTGAGTCATTTGGTGGAGTTTGGCCTGAACCTCAGGAGTTTTCAGTTCCCATCGTTCAGGCTGTCCTATTAGATCATAGAGCCAATCTTCCTCTGGGGTCAGAACCACTAATACTGGCATCCTGGAGAGGCTGTCAGCATTCTGGTGTATAGCGCTGGTGCAGTGGATGATGGTGATTTTGTACCTTTGCAGTCGTAGGGCCCACTTGGCTAACTGACCATCAGGGTCTTTCATTTGTTGAAGCCACCAGAGCGAAGAGTGGTCTGTAATAATAGTAAAATGAGTACCATAGAGGTAGGGCCAGAAATGTTTGATGGCTAAGAGGACGGCTAGATATTCCATCTCATTGATGCTGTAGTTCCGCTCAGCCTTACTTAGCATCTTACTAAAATAAGCCACGGGATAATTGACCTGGTTCTCATCATGCTAAGCCAGGATAGCTCCAACGGCGACATCGCTTGTGTCCATGAAAACAAGAAAAGTTGGTCAAAGCGAGGATGAACTAGAACAGGTTTAGTACATAAGGCCGTACGTAGAGCGTTGAAAGCCTGTTCCTGCTCAGGTCGCTACTTGAACGGTGCGTTCTTTTGTAGGAGGTAGAACAGTGGCTCGTCTAGGTTGGCAAACTGCGGGATAAACTGATGGTAATAGTTTACCATGGCTATAAAACTTGAATATCTCACAGGCTTTGGGGGCGCGACATCTTTTCTATGGCGTTGACTTTGTTGGGTATAGGTTGGATGCCACGTTTGGAGTCCTTGTGTCCTAGAAACTCTAGCTCAAGTTGGAAAAAGGAGCACTTTGAGAGCTTAAGTTTGATGGAAACCTTCCTGAGATGCTCAAAGACTTCCTTGAAATGCTCTACATGTCCGTTAAAGGTTCGCGAAAAACAGTAATGTCGTCCAGGTAGATGAGGACACATATGAGCTTTAAGTCCCCAAGGATCCCATCCATGGCATTCTGGAACGTGGCCGGGGCATTACAGAGGCCTTGGGGCATCCAGGTGGGCTCAAACAGACCCTCATGGGCGATTAGAGCGCACTTGGCTTGGTCTTTGGGGGCGAGCTTGACCTGCCAATACCCACTGGTGTGGTCCATGGCGAGAAGTACTGGGAACTGGCAAGCAGACAGAGAGAATCTTCAATCCGGGGCAGAGGATAACTGTCCTTCTTGGTGATGGAGTTGAGTCGTTAATAATCCATCACCACCCAGTGCTTGCCATCCTATTTTTGGACCAGCAGAAGAGGGGAGGCCCAACGACTATGTGAAGGGACAAAGAGCCCAGCGTCAAGCAGCTGTTTTAGTTCCACCGTAACCTGGGCCTCTTCAACCTTGCTCTTTCAGTAAGGCAGGACTGAAAAGGGGGTGTCCCCAGTTTCTACATGGTGGAGAATTCCGTTCATTCTTCCAAAATCATAGGTTGAAGTTGAGAATAGTTATGAGTATTCCTCCAAGAGCTCCTGAACCTTAAGTCGCTGTTTGTCAGAGAGGTTTTTTCCAATATTAGTGTCGACCAAATTAACTGAGGGTGGTGGCTCCAAGCCAAAGTCCCTTAAGTCCCCAAAGCTTTGAATGTCGGCAACAGCCTTTATTGGTAACAGGCAGATGTAAGTGGCAGGTTGGTTCAGACCTACAACTTTTGGTTTGTCAGTCAGGTTGGCTAGCAACACTGATATAGATCTGGCATACGCTGGATCAGGAATTCTGGGCAGGTCAGCACTTCCTTGGGAGATGAATTATCTAGGCCTCAGACTTCCAGTAAATACCCCGAGGGAATATTGACATGGACCCAGGTGTTAATGATGACTTGGGATTTTGGGGGTACGGTAGTCGCCTGGGGTAAAATAGATCGGCATCCCTTCTAGTCTGTCAACAGCAGGAGGGGATAGTCAGACTCAAGAGCCCCAAATGTGATACTCAAGCCAATTTATTCATCCTTCAGTCTCCAGTAGGTGGGCTCAGGCCTTGACCTCAGCCCTAGAGTCATGAGCAGTTTTGAAAACCAGAGGGACTCGATGTCCTAGAAGGGAGAGGAAACCACCATCATAATGGAGCACTGCCAAATAGTCTCAAAGGAACTGAGTCCCAAGGAGCAGGTCATAGCTAGGGTTGACCAGAGCGATGGCGGGTGTATCTAAGGCGAGCTTTCTGAACCAAATCAGTAGAGAGGAATAGGTCCCTATGGATCAGGTGCACTGGGGGCCAGCTGTGCTATACTCCATGTAGTACGGCATATTGGGAGCGACCTTAATATGTTTCATCAGCTTGTAAGAGATGACGTTCACAGGGGAGCCACTGTCAACTATGGCGAAAACTGGATTCTTGTGGACCTGGACGGCGACTCAGGTGACTAAACTCTCAAACTGGGGTGGTAACGTAAGGAACATGGGAAAATCATCAGAAGAAGAGTAAGCAGTATCAATGTCTTTATTGTAATAAGATACCGCAACTACTTCCTTGGGTTTAACAGCTTCTGGTTTATGAGCAGGGGATACTTGAGGCTAAGCAGGGATGTCAGCATGGAGCGCCTCGTTCTTCATGCTGACGGCCCTTTTCCTGCCTCCTCAGCAAGACTTTTCCAGCAAGTCTTAGCGCTGTGTCTAAAGCCATTGCAATAGGTGCATTGAGGACATAGATTTTTCTGGTTTTCGACATGGACCCTAGGGCGGTTAGAGGGGCCAGTAGACATGGCCTTAAAGTGTAGGATCGAGGCAGATATCTCAAAAAGGGCCTCCTTAATCTCCTTGATACAGGTGAACCCGTTCTTCTGCCAGATCTTGTGCATTTGGACCTCAGGATAGGACCCCAAGGCGGAGATGACAGCGGTGATAGCATCATCCAGAGTGATATTATTCGTTGTGACCAACGGCTGTGCCTGGGCATGGACCCATTTGGCAAACTCCATAGGGGTTTTCCTTTGTTCAGTCGAATGCCCATGAATGCTTACTTCTGGTTGGCCAGGGTTTTGTTGCTGCCAAACTCTTGCATCAAGGCGGCGCAGAACTGTTCCCAAGTGTTACACTCCTTCAAATGGGGGTGCATGATTTCCCAGGCGGTGCTGTCTAGACAGGAGTGAATATGCTTCACCTTATGTCAATTGGTGGCCTTCTCCATGGAACTCTCATAAGCATACAGAAAGGAGGCGATACTTTCCCGTCTGGGAGTGAACCTTTCCTTGAAACTAGGTTTAAATTTAGCTATGATGGGAGTGGAAAGGGTGTTAACGCCTGGGATAGGGGCTGGCTGCAAGATCTCCATTTCCACATAATCTTGAGGAGCCCGCTGATCCAACCATCTCCATAATCCTTCTAAGACCTCTTAGATGTAATCCCAATTCTGGCTGAGGGTGGAAGCAGAAGCCTTATTGGCAACCTGCTCCTTTAAGGATTGAATCTCGGTGTTCTGTAGATGAAGCTGGTTTTTAATGTTGGTCAACCAGGTTTTAAACCCACGACAAGTTTATTCAAGCTGGGAGATACAAGCGTCAGTAAGCTTTGTGAAGTTGGTGAGGTTATCCATCTCATCTGACAATGCTTCAATAGAGACCCTGGGGTCAAGGGGGACACCGTCCAATCGGAGCTTGCATCCCAGTGCCACCTTTTGGACTTGATTCCATAAGGCAGCCAGGGCAGTCGTTATATCCCTTCGTCAGGGGTCTTCAGGTTTGCCCAAGGTTGAAGGGCCCAGGGGCCCTCGAGGCCCGCGTGGTCTCTCAGGTCCAGCTGGCCCTTGATGCCCCTCGGGGCCTTCAGGTCCCCTGAGGCCCTTCTGGCCCAGCACCAGTGGGGGGTAGTCATGAGAGGCCAGCTCTCAGTAGTGCTGCTGTAGGGATTGTACCAGTTCTTTGACTTGAAGTAGATGCTGGGTCCACATTACTTCAAATAGCTGGGCATTTTGACAAAATTGCTCCTCAAGGTAGCCAGAGATTCCACTATCCAGAACTACAATCTGGTCGCGGATCTCATTGATTAATCGTCAGTTATCAAGAATAGCTTCGCAATTGTCATGCACAAAGGAGGAGGCAGCGTTGTAGAAGTCGATAATGTAGGAATGTAAGTTCTGGGTGAGCCCTAGTTGCCAGGAGACCTCCTGATGGTGTAATCTGACTAACTGGCGGAGGTGATGGATAGTGGGGTGGATAAAGTTACGAAGGTGGCGTTCAGGCCCCAGGGAAGCTCCCCAGATGACAATATGGCTGAGGCATAGAGGTCCCGCATCATGGAAGGTATGGAGGAGGCGCGGGAGCAGCTGGAGCAGGCGCCCTCAGAGTAGATGCCATTTATTAATTGTTGAAATACATCATTGAAATTCTCATACTGGAGTTGGTATTGGCTCCCATCTAGGGAGGGCAGCGAGAGTTGAAAGGCGGCACAAAATTCTAGCCTCTCTAGCTGCAAGGTTGGCGTTGCATACTGCGAGGTACTAACCCATTGTGTAACGCTCCTCGATTGGCCAGTCATTTGGTCGTCAGGGCTGCTATTGGTTTCCATGTTTGTGATAGACGTTTTCATTTAGGACAGCTCAGAGTCCCTTGTAGTGAGCACCAATTCTGTTGGTGCTACAGTTCTTCAAACTGGTGCCAGGGTTCGTGGTGGCTCAAAGCTGGAAAATTTGGAAAGACCGCCAAGGAAGAAACGGGAAAATGGGATTAGAATACCAAATAATTTATTAAACTAAAAGGCCTTGATATTTATAGGTGCATTGGAACTCAGTGTCTTTGGAATCGTCGGGGCCTCATCTGTTCAGGATCTTTACTGATCTTCCAGAATGGCCTCCTCATGGGCGTCCTTAATGGATAGAGTCGCTCACCTTACTGAATGGGTGGAAATGCCGTTCCACGTTACCCAGGAATAGGGGAGGAGGATCCTGAAATAGATTTAGCTTGGGTAGGTTCAATGACCAATTTGGCACGGCCTTATTTGGAAGAAGGGAATTCGGTTCAATTCCTATCTTGAATCCTGACACTTATTCTAGATGAAGATTTTTTGGTCAAGTGTTGGCAGTTGTCTGCTATGAATAAAGACCATTTTGGATAATCTTTGTTGATTGTTACCCTTTCATCCCCTTTATAGAAAATCAGCACAACTATTTTGGTGAATACAGGAGCCACTGTGAATTTTATTGACCAAGGCCTAGCTGACTACCTTGAGTTGAATTACTTGACAGGTGGTATGGTTAGGAATGGGCTTCCCAAAATATTCCAACACTGAAGTTCCTGGGGTTAGTGGATTATCAAGTTGGTAAATATCATTTGGCTGACCACTTACAAGCAATCAAAAACCTCTTGTATCCCATTATTTTGGGAGTAGAGTGATGATGAAAGTTTGACATCTGAACTAACTTGATAGACAACGCCTTGTCCTTAACTTTGAAAAAATGGTTGTCAATTATTTGTCCACTTGTCTGAAGCTAACTCTCATGGCAATTTTGCCTCAATGTCCCAGGTCCATACACTCAGTATTGCTCCATTGTTAAAACCCTTTTTAAAACCCTTATCTCCCTGTTTGAGTGGGCTAAAATCTTCGTTTGATGCAGCTTCAGCCAATGTACTACCAACTCATTCAGAGATTCATTGTGAGTTCAAACTCACCGTTGATCTGGTGCATATATCATCTCCCATTTACCCATTGACTGTACGGGAGAAAGCAGCGTTAGATGTGTGGGTAAAGGAGTATTTAGCTAAAGGCGCAATACTTCAGCGTACCTCTCCAGTATGTTCCCCACTTCTTTTTGTGGAGAAAGCCAATGGTACTCTACTCCCATGCGTAGATAATGGGAACTTAAACAATGTCACTGTACTAAATTTGCATCCCATCCCTTTGGACTCCCAGATTGCTCTATATGTGGAGAAGGTTAGAGTTTTCTACAAACTGGATTTCTTAATTGCGTTAATCATATCCAGATAAAGAAGAGACAGGAGTGGTTCACTGCATTATGAACCAGAAAATTTTTCTAGTTTCCTATTATGCCCTTTGGGCTAAAAAATGCGCCTGTTATCTTTCAACGTCATATAGACGCGGCTTTGAGGACCTGCTAGGTGTGTGCGCGGTGGTCTACATGGATGATATTCTGGTATTTTCCCCTAACAATGAGTCCCATGCAGTACACCAGCGGCAAGTGATGGAGACTTTAAGGGAAGCCAGCCTTACGCTGAAAATAAGTAAGTTTGAGTTCTTTAAGTTCCAGGTCACCTTCCTGGGTAACTTCATGTTTGCCCAAGGCCACATGATAACTCCAGACAAGGAGAATGAAATTTGCGAGTGGACCATCCCAGCTTTGGTCAAGGAATTGAGGAGTTTTTTGGGGATGTGTACATTTATTAAGAAATTACACCAAATCTTTTTGAAGTGGCGGCTCCCTTATATAGGGCGAGTGGGGCAAAGGTGCTTCAATGGTCCCCAATTTTGCAAGATGCCTTCCAAGCGGTAAAGTGCACCCTGTTGTCCACGTCCATCCTTCGCCATGTAGATCCCCAAAAAGAAGTTTATTGTGGCTTCTGATGCCACCAACTTCACCATAGCAGTTTCCTTATTACAAGTAGGCGAAGATGGTATAGAGCATCCGGTGAGATACATTTCTTGAAATATGTCTTTGACTGAGTTAAACTACGCTGTGTATGACAAGGAGCTGTTAGCAGTGGTTGAGGCGCTGACTTATTGGCGTCATCACTTGCATGGCTCATCCCAACCCTTCTGCATATGTACAGATCACCGTGCCTCGTTTTACTACCATGCACCTCATGTCCTGATCCCACGGAAAACCCAATAGCATGAGACCCTGGCCCAAATTTTGTTTTCTTATGAGTTTAAAAAGGATAGCAGAATGATTTGGAAGATTTTTGAGCCAAAATCCTGCGTTGGAACCAGATACAAAGGAGGTAGAGGTATACAACACCCATTTGATAATTCTGCTGGGTAAGATTGTGTCCCAACATCTCTCCCATGACCCATGGGTCTGAGCTTGCTCCTCTGGAAAGTGCGGAGGATTATGGTATTTTCAGAAAGATAAGCCCTTTCACAGAATCTGTCAGCAAAGTATACTATGATCCTCACCAAGAGAAAGTAGATTCAAGAAGAAATTACCAGGGGATACCACGTTAAAGACGAGATGGTGTGGTTCAGGGACACCTCTGGATTCCCGCTGGACCACTT
Organism: Massospora cicadina; assembly: GCA_022478985.1. Classification (NCBI taxonomy): domain Eukaryota; kingdom Fungi; phylum Entomophthoromycota; class Entomophthoromycetes; order Entomophthorales; family Entomophthoraceae; genus Massospora; species Massospora cicadina. The sequence continues at coordinate 161,397 of JAKSZP010001348.1, forward strand.
GCTTGGAAATTATCTGGGATCATCAAGACGGGATCACCGTTGGTCACCATGGAAAGACAAAGAATCTGGAGCTTATCCGCCGCACTTAAAATTGGGAGGGATCAGCCACGCAGGTTGTCTGTATTGTAAGAGTGCCTGGTCTGCAACCAGATGAAGCCAAATTGTCAGTGCCTCGCAGGGTTGTTAGTGCTAATTCAAAAAGGCTGAAGGGCCTTGGACTTCCTTATTGATGGATTTTATGTATAGTTATCTGCTTCTGAAGGCTACGACGCCATCATGGTAGTGGGGGATTGTTTTACAAATTTTGACCACTCTATCCATTGTAGAACAACAGTAACCATGGCTGAGATGGCTAGGCTCTTTGTATCTCAAGTGTTTGCCCTTCAAGGGGTGCCCCAGGAGATCATTGGAGATTGTGGTCCCCAGTTTAGCTCCAGCTTTTAGGAAGAGTTGTTTAAGACTCTTCAAATTTTCCCCTGCCGTTTGACTGCCTATCACCCCCAATCAGATGGGCAGACTGAACGAGTGAACAAGTGCTTATAACAGTTCCTGCAGTGTTACATGGCCGCCGGGGATATTCAGATTGGGTCTTTCACCTTCCCATGGCCCAGTTTAGTTATAGCAACACTAAACATGCATCTATTGGTTGTTCATCTTTTTTTGCCAACCATGGGGCTACCACACATTAAACATGGAGCCCAGTTGTAGATCCAAAGTCGAAGAAGTGGTGGAATTTGCTAAGACTATCAAGAAAGTACATCAGGGGTACCACGGATTTTAAGGTAGCAATGCAAGCGTATAAGGAGAACGTTGATGGAAAGAGACGAGTAGGTCTTGCATACAAGGAAGGGAATCTTGTGATGCTCGATGCTCAAAACATCCCTATCAAGTAGCCATGCAAAAATCTGGGACCAAAGAGGATTGGCCCTTACCGCGTTGTTAAAAAATTGGGTCACGCCTCATACTAATCGGATTGCCACCCTCATTCTGTATCTTTAACGTTTTTTATTAAAGCAAGTTGACAATGTTTGAGGGCCCCCACCAGAGACTCTGGAGGCTTATCTCATGGATGGGGCGCCAAAGTGGGAAGTGAAGGAGATTTTAGCCCCCGCCACATAAGAAGACAGCTGGAGCACCTTGTATCATTGAAGAGATTTGACGCAGCAGAGAACAGCTGGGTCCCAGCGCATGACTGTGCCCATGCCCAATATCAAACCAAAGTTTTCTACAAGCTTTTCCCTGAGGCTGCAGGGCCCAAGTCGAAGCAGAGTATTGCTGACATGAATATGGCCCCTTCCCACAAGAACTTTTCCCTTGAAAAAGCCCCTGGATGAGGGGTGGCTCCCAAAGGAACAAGAGGGTAATGTCATGGCTACATGACATAATTGATGGGACAGACTTTAAGGATAAGATGGACGTCAGGAGGCTAAAAAGATCAAGATAAAAGGCCCCTTACTTAAAACATAATCTGGACTAACGTTAGGTACAAGAGAAATATGCCCAGGTTGGTCCTAGGAATGTTCATAATGCTCGGACTGGCATTACAGCCAGGGCGTTAAAGCGCACCAGCTACATTCTCAACGCAACCAGTTTGTTATAATTGCTTGAGGAACAAACTTTTGAAACCCATTTCATTTTTAATACTACCTAATTGGGTCAATCTCAATTACAATAAATAACTTAGTTTGGTCAATTTTGAGTTACAGAACCCTGGCTGATGGTTGAGTGCAACTATTGACTCGCTTAGGCTTAGCATCACTTCCGCCACCTGACAACTCACTACCATTTCTTAAGTATCTTTTCATAAGACCAAATTCCTCGTTGGTCAAATTCCTTGAATAGAATTCCCGTTCAGTTTAAGTTTTTATGTGCATCTATCTAGTCTGGTTTGCTGACCTCCAAGAAATCCAAATTAACCTAATGTGTGCCACCCTTGCGTGGACCCTTCTGTGCGTGCCCTTGTGGGTGGTACTTCGTTTACACTTAACTAAGAGTATTGTTCCTTACCAGTGAGTTGGTCCTTGCTCACCGCCTCTACTGGAAATGGAAGTTAAAGATACACTCTTTAAAACTGCTGTGGGAGCTTTGTTCTCTAAGACCATGATGGAGAAGAGCATCCTGTCAAATATTCTCTTTTTAGATTTCATTTTCAGAACAATAATGGACAATATATAATAGGATAATAGTTGCACTGACATGGTATCTTTCACATTGGCGTTATTTACCAGGGGAAACAACATGAAGTTGTTATCAGAACAGATCACCAGGCCCTCTTGTATTTCAGGTAACTGCAGAAGTTGGAACATCATCAAGCTTGGCCCCATTGCAACCTTTGCAGTTTTAGCATCAGATACAAGTTTTTAAGTTGCTCTGAATGTTTTTCCATATATGCAGAGTCGCAATCCCACCCTTAGTCCTAACAATGAGGAGTCCTAAGAACTTAGCTCAGTTACTTTACCTTCTCAGGTGTTAGCCATGGCTTCTCTACAAGTTTTAGTTGTAAACTGAGCTCCAGATTTACCCTTGATCTACCTTTTATTGGCTTGTCAAACATTTTGCTGTGAGGGGTTGGGATTGTTCAATCACCCAGCAGATTTGACTCACAAGATCACCTCACTATATCCTGAAGGATGGGATATTTCTGTTTAGAGATGTGGTTTAGGGTATATCCCCTTGCTCCACAAAGAGGTGATTAGAGATTGCCATGACCTTTTGCCGGTTAGTCACCTGGGAACAAGAAGTGTCTTGATCTTGAATAATGGTCCTTTAATTGGCTAGTTTTCTTTAAATATCATCCTACCTAAGTAGCGACCTGTATTACTTGTACTCAAGCAAAGTCAGACAGCTCAGGTAATAATGGTCTGCTACATCCATTACAACAAGCAAAGAGCCTTGGACTTCCATATCAGTTAATGTCATTGTAGAACTCCATATTTTTAATGTTTAATGCAGTCATGTTTGTATTGTAACTTTTTCTAAGTTTTTACTGTTCATCCCATTCTATTAAAAATATGTTTTCCGAAGAGATGGATACGCTCTTTGTTAAACATGTCTTTGCTATGTTTGGCCTACTTTTGGAAATGATGAGTGAATAGGGTATCCAATTTATGACCTGGTTTTTAAACGGTTTATTAGATATCCATAAGATCAAGATCTGTTGTTCCACTGCTTATCACCTGAAGTCTGATAGGCAGATAGAAAGGGTTAAACAGATCCTGGAGCAGTATTTTCGCTATTATGCCTCTGCTAAACAGGATGCTTGGAAAGTTGACCTCCCCATAGGACAGTTTGACTGTAACAATATTACACACTCTTCTATTGGCTTCTCCTCCTATGAAGCTACTTTAAGGTACATCCCCTCTTTTTTAATTGGCCCTTGCCTTTGATCTATGGTACCTGCTGATTAAGAGTGCTTGCTGCAAATCTGAAATACTCAAAACCTGATTTGTGATCATTTAGCAAAGTTCATCACTGACTACAAGTTCATGGATTTCAAGCAGCTTCATGCTCATGTGTTTGAGGAGTGCTCCTTGGTTATGCTGGACACATGTCCAATGTATGAGAGTCCCCAAAAATAAATTAGCAAATAAGTTTACAGTACTCATGTGGTAAGATTAGATCTGGATATGGGCTTTCTGTCTGACGCCTCCCTTGGATTGTAAGCAGCACAATTTTCACCCTGAATCTCAGATTTCCCCCTTTTAGGGTGAAAGACCATTCAAGCTGGAGCCCATATTGGTGGTAAAAGCCTAGGAAGCTAAGTTGAAGCAATTTTGGCTTCACTAATTTTCTTCTCTGTTCAGTATTTGTGTGCTTAAAGGCTTCCCTTTAATGAGGTTAGCTGGGTAAGTGCCAGGGATCAAAAAAAACTACAAGGAGCTTGTTAAGAATTTCTATAAATCCCACCTCACAGCCCCCTACCTCCCCCAAAAATTGAGGCCATCCTGGCCATCAAGCTACCTAATACGCATAATTACGCGATCACCAAGTCTCTGGTGGAAGAGCACCTTTGTTCAAAGAGGAAAGGATAATTTAAGACCTGAGGAGCAACTCTAAGCCTGAACAGGAAGGAGTTTATACACATAACTAATAAGAAGCCCAAAAAGGCTGCTGTCCCCTTACCAACGAGGACAATTAATTCATGTAGTGGACAAATGGTAGGCAAAGCCTACACTTGGAAGGTTTCTCCCCACAAAATTTTTCCTACCACCAAGGGTTTAGTGTAAAGAATTCAAGGGCTTTGCAATGAGATGATGGAAGCTATAGGTCACCGCAAGAGGGAAGTTTACTTTCCCCTTCAACTCCACACTTATAAGTATAAGGTTTGAGTCCCTAAAAAATGCATAAGCTCAATTTGAATGCTAATACATCGATTAATGTCAATATGCTCTCAATATCCATTCCCTAACCTCTCACTTATTCTATGGCAAAGCAAGATCAACCACAATAGGTTTGGGTATCTTGATCCATTAGATTTAGCTGATATCAGGCCTACCAGCCATGCTCATGGATGTGTCCTTCCAGCCTCGCTGAACAACTCATCTTGTCTGTCAAGTTGAAGTCAGGCTGCAAAGTAATTTAGTAGAAAATTTGATAGCAAAATCAGATGGAAGTTGGAGTGATCCACCTGAGCATCCTAATCAATTTTTATTAATAATTTTGCAGTGTTTTTATCCTCAGATCCCTTTGAATTTTTGATTAATAGGCTCTAATGCACACCCCATTTATTACCAGTCAGGTTTATAAGGCAGTAGAACCCATCAGATTTTATTGACGCTCCATTTTAATTTTACATTTTGTTTTGAAAAAAGATCAGTCTATATGATTTAGATTATATAACTATAAGTACTTCACTAGCACCTTTTTAGCCATAATTTATAACTTTTGGAATAACTAAACAATATAAGCACTTCCCCTCCCCAATATCTTATAAACATGCTGGTTAGCTGTGCAAAAAGTATTCTGGCTGTTGCTCTTGGTGCAACTCATCCATAATGGCAGCACTGACTTGTTTTTATCAGAATGTTTCGTGACAGTAAGGTTATAGAGGGCAGTTTATCTTGATTAGGTGTACTGTCAATTGAAATTCCAGATCATAAACTGAATGTGGTGTTTCCTGGTAGCTAATCTCATGAGAAAAACACATTTTTATAAGACAAGAAAAGTAGGGAAGTCTAAGTGTAAATCCATGGAGGGAGGAGCTGGAGTTAAGATTGAACTTAGGGAGGTCCCAGGTGGGAAGGCATTGCTTAGTGGTTTACCCCAATGAGCTTATTAATGGTAAAAGAAAGGGGATATGGTCCAACTTGACGTTCCCTTGTTAGGACGCCACCAAAACAGAGTATAATCGCAGGGTAAAGAAAATCAAGATCTTCTAGAAAATGTCACAGAAACAGGAGTTATGAACAAAAAATTGCACTGGATGCTGCACAATATGACACTTCATGTATTGAAAGGATGCTCTCGTGATTAGTGGGGAAGCATCTGTGTAAATCCTGAGCTTGTGCATTTCTAAGGTCCATAAAGTTGCCATCTGGCTCTGTTTCCAGGAGATCCTGCACAGTAACCTTGTGAGACCCAGAACGGAAGGTTATGGGAAAAGTGAATTATGCCTGATACCTATTAGTGGAAGATGAAAGAGAGCAGTAAAATTGTAATAAGGAGCCATAATGAGAATTGGTCACTTTGTGAGTGGCAGAAATGCTTATTTCCTCTAGCAACATCCCTTTGGTCTACCTGATTAAATGACTAAGTAGGATTCTGGGGTAAGCCCCAGGGTTTATCATTATGGTAGAAGAAACTAAATTTGACAGTTTTTGGGATTTTATAACAACTAGGTAGGTAAACACCTCATCAATTTCAAAGAGAAGGGTGGTGAGCGCCAGAAAAATTACTTATTGATTATATCATGATATTAGCTGGTTAAGAGAGGCTATTTATACAATCTGGGTATGCTAGCACCCAAAAAGGGCCAAAATGCTATGGTAACATCTAATCTAAAGACTTTTCAATGGGAAGTCATAAGGGCTAAGTAAGGAGAAAACCAGTTCACACGCATACCAAAGGCCCCGAAACAAGTCAGAAAACTGTTAAGGGTAAATCAAGGGTCTTACTTGGGCAACCTTATAGGCGGAAAAAGCATGGAGGGCAACAAAACCTCTGGTTCCACGTCTGTCAGTTATTACATAGTGATGGATCAGGAGAATACTAGAAATATGTTGTAAAGATTGCACTAGGTTAATGAGGATCAGTAACATATAAATGGTCTTAGGAGTGCACAACGTGCACAGCAATTGGTGATTAAATAACCTAATTTTTCATTTTTATTCACCGTGGAGTAAGTTTCTGGATCAAAGAGTTGGAACATCTGCTCCCTGACTTCAAAAGCCACCACAGATGATGGCGTGAATAGACATATTGACTTAAAATCTAACATTAAGGTGTGAAGGGTGGACTCCCTCATAAAAAAAGTGAGAGTAGAGAAGTTTCATTCAAAGGGGAATTTTTTAAGAAATAAACTGACAACGTACCTTGAGGAGGCCTGTTGCCTTTATAGTAGGGGGGAAGAATTGGAAAGGGGCATAAGAATTGGCTTGTGCCTAGGATTTGTTGTAAATCATCTTTGATTAGATTGGGAAGAGTGTAATATGTTGGAGGACAATTGCTGACAGGTTTAGATTAATTAATATTGATGGCGCATCTTGTATATCAGCAAGTAATCAAAAAAAATTTGATCATAAATGAATTCATTTGTACTGGTGTACCTATACAACTTGTTTCCTGAGAGCTTGTTTCCTCTAAGTATTGATTGAACAAACATATTTGGAAGATTAGATGTAGGAGAAAACTCTGCAATCTGTAACACTATCATAAAACCCAAGCTGACTTTAATGCTTATTAGGGATTATATGAGGTCTTGGGTGGGGTTGAGCAATTTCTTGAATATCAGAAGTGATCTGGTCCTGTCTGGGTTAAGACCTAGGGTCCTTCCGGAGGCCCCTAGAATAGACCATCTCCATGCACACCACTGGTATCATATCTAACAAGTTAGAAGGAAAAATGGGCCGCAGGGAAGAAAGATCCTTAAGGCCAGGACAGTAATTCATTGCTCATCTACCACCTGAGCTAGGTCGCGGATCTGAGAAAGGGGCTCCACTAGAGGCTTGGGATTTATCAGGCCAGTGTGGATACTGCTCATGATCCAGCTGAAGGGCAGTCACTAGAATTAAACATCCCATCATTAATATGGGTGTTCTTTGCTTAGAATGTAACTCATTCTTAATTTTTAGTGTCACCAGTTCACATCTGTTTATCCAGACAGTAAATATTGTATAGGTGGTCTTATTCAGGTACTAACACATCTAAAGTCGACATCCTTGACAACCAATCTGCATTATGATGGGTATTAAAGGTGCAATGAACTATAGTATAGTTGTAACTCTGTAGCCATAGCAGCCATATAGCCATCTTATATGTAAATATTTCATTTTTTGTCTCCATCTGATAGAGTTATGATTTTTGATGATGGTGAAGTGAGTTACAGATAATGAAAAAATGCTATCTGTGAGATTATGGCCAAAAAGTTTTGTTAATTAACACTTAAGTTACTCTCAGCCTTAAAGATGTTCTTACCAAAAGAGGACGTCTGTTTTCTTCTTGTAGGTAGTTAAACTGGTCCAGAATGGCACCTACAGCCACATCATTAACATAGGTAAATATCAGGAAGAAATATTATACTTCATGCGTACAATGGCAAGGTGGGTTATTAAAACATTACTAAATATGTTGAATGCCTTATTATGCTCAGGATTCCATTTAAAGGGAACGTCCTTTGAGTCTTTAACCCACTGTCTCGGTGAGGTCAAAAAACTATAAAATGATATCTGTTTACCTGCCATTGTAAGGAACACACGGATGTCTTTATTGATATGAGAAAAAGATCTTTTCCTCAATAGTGGCAACTTTTATGAAGAGGCTAGATCCCTTGCTTAGTGACTTTATGCCTAAGGAACTCCATATTGGGTTTCTAAATTGAGCATTTAAAAACCTTGAGCTTCAGGGAGTCCTGACTTATTTGGTCAAGACTTTACATTTGTACTTTAGATAACCATTGTCGGCTTAGAGAGTAACATAATGTCATTGAGGTAAATATAAGCACAATAAATTCAGTTCAACCAGCAGTTCATCCATAGCTTATTGGAAGGTGGCCAGGACATTTCATAGCCCCTGTGGCATTTGTGTTGGCTCAAATAGTCCTTTTCTTAGCTATTATTGTGCATTTGTATTGAACCTTGAGGGCTAGCTTCTTTTCCAATACCCTCTTTCAAGATCTAAGTCTGAAAAAATGCCAAGCTTCAACTAGAAGGCGTAGCAAGTCATTAATATGGGGCAATTTATAACTGTCCTTTTTGGTTCTTTGATTAAGCTTTTGGTCGTCCATGACGACATAGTGAAGTACTTCTTTATTGAAAACAAGTAGGAGATACAATACCCATAGACTTTATTATAGTACCAGCAATCCAACCTTTAATAATTTATTGAGCTTCATGCTGACTTGGGCTTACTCTACTTTGCTCTTCCAATAAAATGCACTTGGATGGGGCAAGCTTTTTCTGTTTCTAAACTATGCATGACCCCTTTCCTCTTGCCAAAGTCATATGTGGAGGTAGAGAACAAATAATGTATTTTTCCAGAAGATCATTAACCTCTTTTAAGGAGTCAAGTCTTTTACAACTGAAGTTGTAACTAGTTCTAACATGGGAGGCGCCTCTAAAAATGGAAACCCTTATGCCTTGGACATAATCAATTCTGGTGACGGTTAATAACTATATATATGCTATTAGGGTGCTGGGTCCCACCACACACGTCTCACCTGTCAAATTGGCCAGTAGCACTGAGATGAGGCCAGCTTATGCAGGATTAAGCTCTTTGGGACAAGTTAAGAATTCTTTCACTGATGAGTTATTCAAAACCTCATATATCTAATAGATTTTCAGGGGAATGTTTATGTGCACCTGATTATAATTTGACTTGAGACCTTAGAGGAGTTTCTTTTGTTCTGTATAATATATTGCATTCTTTCAGTCTCATCTACCGCTTGTAATGGTAGTAGCACGCGAACCCTAGACCTGATATTCAAACTGATTAATCTTGTCATTCATCTCCAATAAGCAGGTGCAAGCCTATATATATTCCTTACAATCCTTGGTACTCTTACTTATTAGGGGGACACGCGTCTCAAACAAGGATAAAAAATTCTTTGGCATAATGAATGATTGCATTATAATCCCAGAAGAATTTAGCTTTAAACGGAATGTTGTAACTAAGGTTGTTGAGGACTACATCTGAGGTGTCCAAGGATAACTTACCAAACCTTAGTGAGAGCGCATATCAGGCCCTGATAGACCTTATATATTTAAGGCATGCAGTTCCATTACCCATCTAATGTGGCAAGCTGATAGCAAAAAATTTTCTTCATGAGTTTTGCCAAAATGGCATCTACCAGGGACCTGCTTTTGATAATTGTAAGGACAGTGATTTTGTGAACTTTAATGGAGATCTAAGTACCAATCTCCTGAACTGTTGAAGTAAAGTAAGGATCATGAGAAACTTTTCAAAAGAACTATAAGCAGTATCAAAGTGTTTATTTACAAAAGTAGATATTTTGTTCACTCAGGTATCATAAAAGCAATTCTTACAAAAACAGTAGATCTATTAAGAGGAATGATAGTGGAATTGTCGTTACAAAGAGTTTTCTTTATTCATGATAACCTCCCTTTTGCCAACAGTTCTCATTCTGCCTCACTGATCACCGCTTAGAACACTGGTCTATGGTGGGATGATGACCCTTGCAATAGAAGCAGATAGGTAAGTTTTTTTACTTTGCTTTGATGGCATGCACGTGAGGCTTACTGGTAGGTTTCTGAGAGACAGAAAATTTTCAGTATAGTGAGAGGATTCATTCAGAGCTACTTGATTTTTTGGATTATGTAAAAGTCCGCTTGAGCCCTATCATGTGTAATTAGACATTATGCCAGGACTCGAGGTCAGAGACAACTGCAAAAAAGGCGTTATACATAGAAATATGATTAGTTATAACCAATGGTTGAAAGATGGCATACAAATTTTCTAGAGAAGCCAGCGTGACTTTATCCCTTATTGAGGCGGATCGCCATGAAGGCCTTCTTCTGATTTGAGAGTGTTTTATCACTTCCATACTCCTGAATTAAGGCGGACTTGACCTGCGCCCAGGTCTGAGAGTCACTCATTTGAGGGATCATAAATTCTCTGGATCATTACATAAGCAGAAATAGATGTTCTTCACTTTCTTCTTGTTAGTGTCTTTATCCATTGCACTCTCATTTTCATTTCATAATAAAGTGATACTCTCCTGACCGTGGATGAACCTCTCCTTGAAAATGAGTTAAATATAGAGCTAGAAAAGGAAGAAAGAGTGTTTATGCCTGGCTCATCACTATGTTTTAACTCAAATATACTGTTTACCACATACTTGTGGGGGGCTTATATCCACTTGTCTTCTCATTTTTTTCCACGTCGGTTTCAATTCATTACAGCAACATTTAGGGTCGCTGTACTGACCATTTGCTCCATATGGACTTTCAGATCTGAAACCTCAGCTTTGCAGCTGCTGACTTGGATTCATAGGTCAGTAAAAGTTTATTGTATCTGAATTAGTCAATTTTTTGACGAATATGGTAGTGTATGCATATTTACCATCTCCTCATTTAGTGCCTTAAAGTGAGGTTGGGGTGCTGGGTGACTATTGAGAAAAACAATACCCTTGAGCTATTTATTCCACCTGCTTATGTAAAGCCTCAATTTTAGTATTAACTTTGTTTTTCAAAGGATTATACGCACAATCACCATGTGAAGTAGTGGACCCAGGGGGTCAGGCGTACCCTTAGGGCCTTGTGGTCCTTATGAACCCTCTAAACTACTAATCCTAATAAGCTCTTTAAGACACTGGGGTCTATTGGAAACATTAGTGCCAGTGGGCCTCTTGGTTCTTGAGCTCCTGATGCTGAAGTTAGTTCTTGGAATTAGTGTTATAATCCTTCAAATTAATGTCTTTTTCTTGGATTACTTGTTGCACCAAGCTGAGAAATTCTCATATACAGGGGTTATCTCCACCTATGGAAAACTCTCTTTTGAAAATACCATTCCAATATATTAAGTAATGGTACTATAGATCTAGCTGGCCATAAAAATTATGTACAAACTAACATGGCCAGCAAACAAGATTTTTATAATCAAAAACCCTTTTTAAAAAGTATAAATGATTAAACATTTCTAGCCACAGAAACATCTATATATCTCTTGACCACCGCAATAATTTTTCAGTCATTAACCATGACGTCAAAAGACACTAAATTATAGATGCTACCCCTGACAACTATGCGCACAATGTTAAAAATGATGCCTTAGATAATACATTTTATACTTCTGGTTTTGACTGCCAATGATGGAAATATAAAAACTCATCCGAAGAGAGTTCCCCATTTTACAAATCATATAAATGTAATATTACCAAAATGGGAGGTGAATTAATTAGAAATTTTATTGGTCAAAAATACTACTGTAAACATGCAACTGCAACACCCACAAAGGTCATGAGAACACTATGAGCATTCTAGGAAGCGGCCACATACTCATAAGCAGGTCAGAGTTCCATAAAATTAAGGAAGCTTAGAAGGTCCCAGAGGATCAAATAATTGGACTTTGCTGGGCCTCAAACAAAGCATCAGGTGCATTATTGCCTTTTAAATTAAACTTGATTTGATATAAATTAAGTCCTATTCTAACATTCCAAGTAAAAATACTTAACAATTTTCTATTGGCCATATCAGTAAAGTAACACCTTCCACATAATTTGGCTTTAATGTTATTATTTTAGTTTGAAACTGACAACGCCAAATATAATGATATTGGAATATGGTTTAACATAGCTTCCTGTTTTCAGCAAAAGTTGAGAGAGTTCTGGTGTGCTCTTAAGCTGTCCCGCTTTGTACAATTTCAATACTGTAACATGTTTGGACATTCTTAAAACCAGGAGAAAATGTCTCAGTTACAGAAAGAAGTAAATCCTCTACTTTGCTACAGCGGTGCACCCTATAGACAGATAATTTATTTATTTCAAATGGCTCATTCCCTACCATCTGTAACCTCTTGAGTGAGAGGGCCACTTTGGTAATAACTGGTGCTCACTACAAGGGGCATAAGTGATTGTGGAGAGCTCTACAAAGATACCATGGAAGTGTACCATGGATAAAAATACAAAAAATTTATACCTAGATAGTATGTACCAAGATCAACGAATTATAGATGTGTATAGCTACCTTGACTATTGAGCTAAGAAGTGTCAGATCAATACTAGAACAGGAAAGAACAGGGATCTGATATGACTCAAGTGAGAGATAAGTTGAAGTTCTTGGAGAATGAGATAAAAAAACTGTACAAAGCCTAAACTTGATCTTTACCAATCTGGAAAGCCAAAAAAATTAATTGGATTACTTGAACCAGGACGTGGACACCCTTTCAAGTGCAATGTCTACCCCCTCTTAGACTAATGGCTACTTTGGAAGGTTGCACCACCATTAAAAACACCAGAAATGTTGGTACAACCAACACTTCAGATTGAAACTATAAAAAAGGTCCCCATTTCTGCCTGTAATTTAAGAGATTAATTGACTTCTGGAAAAAAGAATTATAACCATATTTTTTAGTTGTAAAAAAACTGCATTGGCGGAGCCAGTGACAAACGTAAAGTTCGCCATGTACAGGGATGTATTAGCCAAGGATCACAGGAGGTGCTTTAAGCTAAACTTCGCCACATAACACTTGGGATGAAGTTATAATATTATTATCACTGAATTAAGAAGTGCACAAGACGTTTAACTATAATGCAAGTATTCTTCGCTAAGATAATGGGTAAGTCTGATTCAATTTTGTTCTACATACTGGTTTTACATCGAGGCACAATAGCTTTGGACTGGAGCTTTGGATATAGTCACTGCAAAGACCATCTTGCTTAGTTTTCTGGAATCACACCCACAACTCATGATGCACATGACTTTGACCATGAAACCCGCTGAATCTCTGAAGTCCATTAAGGAAGCCTTGATTGACGTTAAATTCACATAAAATATGAAAACAAGACATCAGAACCATAAAAAATTTCTTCCTGGTAGAAAGGCTGTTTATGTTGCTCAAAGTCGCAATGATAAGCCTAAGGATAAGTCTTACTGCCCAGTTGAACATAAGTACTCAGTTTCTGCCAAGTTAAAAGCAACAACTGTTAGCAAAAAGCACTTTTCTGGATAAATGTCACAAACTTGGGAAGAAAAGAAAGTAGAACCTAATGAGGGGGTGATGTAATCAGTTAATTGGGTGTACACCACACCAACAGGAATGATGAGGAGGATCCTGGTTCATGTGTTTATTCAGGATACTATGTCATTGGAAATCCAGGTGAAGTGTTTGTGACTGCCTGCCTCAAATCTAACTGAGCGAAGTTTGAGCTTACTAAACAGTCTTACTTGGCTTAAGATTATAAGCCCACTCAGATTGTTGAAAGTATCATGGATGGAAAGAACCTTGTGGATACCACTTTTCTAAAATTCAATTGAAGATCACAAGTCACCCAAAGCTTGCAGGAGTCCTGTATGAGGAGTTAGGAGGATTCATTCAGACAGTCAGTATCATTCTTGCCGCAGGAATGACTATTGGAAAGAGCATTACAAAAGTGAATTCACCATACATAAATTTAAAGTTTTAGCAGTACTGAATACTGGTGATTTAGTTAACATTATATCTAACAAGCTCATAAAGAGATAGAAGTTTGATCTCAGAAATTTATTACTAGGGCAAGTCTACAACTTTGGGCCTGAGTCAACCAAATCACTAGGAGCCTATCCCGCGCTACCCTCGCAATTTGGGTAGCATTATCTTTTAATTTATGGCTGTGGTGCTTGAGAATCTATAAAATTTCCTCATGGGAACGCAATTTCTATTTAAGTTTGGAGAAATCATTAATTTAATCAGAGTTCAGTTAGTCTATCTAACTACAGATGCTACTTATATTCAAAGACAAAGAGAAGAGGAATGGAAGAAGAAAATTGTCTATTTAAAACAGAGAATTCCTTTTATTTGGTCAGTTATACCATGAAGATGAAGGGAACAAATCAGCTACCTCAGACCATAGAAGCAGAGTCTGGTTTGCCATTTTGTTTCAGAGAACAGATGTGACTACTTCTTGAAGAACAGAAGGTCATATCGGTTAGCTGCAGCATTGATATACCTGGATAGACGACGTTCAAGCTTACAGACCTAAAGGATTAAGAGAAAAGGAACCTAGAGTGAAAACTTGACTCTAAATTATATCTACCAATGAGAAGTCAAAGTCCTCCTTGCAAACATTGTCAAGCACCCAGTCAAGATATAAAAAGGGTAAACCATTGCTAAAGCAATGATGCTTCACATGTCAACATCAAGTCAGTTCATACCATTGCCAGCACCAAAGAGATTGGGCTGCAATAGCCAACCACACAGGAAGAACGTAAATAAATGAACTCTTGGACCAAAGTTAAATTTTTAGTAATGGACTTAATGCTTATGTTTTGCGCAAGGGTGGGATTAACAGTATTAAAACTGGGACCTCCATTCCCTTATGATTAAAGCCCTACCGCTATTCCAAGAGCAAAGAAAAAGTAATCTCAAAAAATACAGCATTTTATGGATGCAGGCTTGGTACGCCCCTCAAGTGACCCTGAATGTCGTACTTTCTGATAGTGGGAAAGAAGGATGGGACTCACAACATAGTCGCGGATTACCAGATAATAATTGACCTGACAAAGAAATATTCTTATACCCCGCCACACATTGACATTAGCTTAAAATGGATTAGAGGATCGAGAAACTTCTCAGCCATGGAATTAGAAAGTGGGTATTACAGATAAAGAGGTCTCCAGAGGACCAAGATAGGTGCGCGCTGATTACCAAGACAAGGCCTTTCCAAGCTAACATATATGCCACAGGGCTTGTGCGACGCTCCAGCTACGGTCCAATGATTAATGGATAAGATCTTTAAAGATCTGAAAATGTTAAGTGTGTTCATTAATTTGAAAAAAATCTTAGTGTCCAAAAAATCGTAAAAGGATTAATCTGGCACGCCTGTAGGAGGTTTCCAACCAGTTAAGAGAGAAAACTTTCAAGATAAAGAGAAGCAAGTGCTCATTTCTAAAGAGCCTTTTGAGCTGTCTCAGCCATGAAGTGAAATGTTGAAAAGAAATCCCCCAGCAAGGGAATGTTGAGGCTATCGCCAAGAGAGTTCTCTAAGGCCATGAAAGATATCCATGTGTTCGTGAACATGGTAGATTTCTACCACCAATTTGTTCTGCTTTGTGGATATTGCTGAGCTTTTAAGTCACCTAAAAAACCAAGGAGTTATGTTCGATTTGGGACAAGAGCAAGAAGATGCTTTTTAATCAGCTCAAACAGAAGCTACTAGTTCCCTAATCTTAATATATATCTGGACTTTACAAAACCCTTATGTTCATACAGATGCCAGCGACGCGGGTTGGGCAACATTTTAGCACAATAAGACAAAGAAAGAGAAGATCACCTGATAGAGTTCTACACAAAGACATTTACCAGAGCAGAGAGCAACTACATGATTACAGAGCACAAGTGCCTAGTAATGATCAGATCAATACACCACTTCTGGACCTACAAATATGGTAGACACTTTAAGATTACAATGGATCACGACTCTCTGAGATGGTTACAAACATAAGATCCAGACGGAAGACTATCAAGATGATCTGTTCAGCTGTGAAGCTAATATTTTGAGATCTGCACTTGACAGTAAAGAAGCACCTAAATGAGGATGGATTGTCATGGTTGCTTGCCTTTCATTTGCAAGCTTATGAGAGCAATATGATTTACAAGCTTATAGGAAACCCCAAAGAGGAATAGAAAAAAGAGAATAATATAGCTAAGAAGATACTGAAGAGCTGTTACAGAGCGATGAAATCCAAAATGGAAAGCTAGAGAAATAAGTACAGGAGAAATGGCTACCCTATGTGGTACCAAGTAAATAAAATGGCGCTAGTCATGGAAGGACACCACCAAGTAAGCCACGGATGGCTACAAAAGACTTACCAGCATCTCAAGAAGAGGTTTTACTGGGAGGCCATGTTGGATAATATTAGTTAGGCTCTAAAGATCTTCATTGAGTGCGCCAAATATAAGCCTCTTTCAAAGAAGTTAGAGTTTCAGTCTGTCCCTCCAAGTGTGATCTTTCACAACGTTTCCATCTACGTTGTTGGTCCATTCCAAAAGTTATACGATGGGGATCAGCTTATTATTGTAGCAATAGATCACTTGATCAAGCGGACAAAATCAATCTCAGACAAGGATTTTATTGCAAGGGTTACTGTGAGATTTCTTTATCATCAGGTCATTACATGTCACGAAAGCCCTCAGATACTCCTATCTTATATATGATGGAACTTTATTTCAGATGGTGTGAGACATATAATGGATTTAATATGAGTCAATAAGCAGTTCACCACGTTGTAAATATTATCTATCAACGAAATCATGAAAATAGTCAATGTAATACTTGAATTCATATTATAATAGATTGCTGTCAACCACAAATCCAAATGTGACATCGTGTTGCTATCAGCTTTGTTTGCTTACCAGTTAAGCTACAACACAGGACTATTGGAATGCCTTCATTCATGGCGCTATACAGAAGAGAAGCCATGTTACTGAGCTTTTTAGATCCAGTGATGGACGCAGATAGGAATAATCTACCTCACAGAAGATACCTGTAGTAAGTGGAGGAGGTAGTCAAAATACAACTGAATTTCAGCAGCAATACTATTAAGTCACTTAAGGAGAGTACCAAAGAAAGTGAATGAAGACCCATTTACCCATATTTAAGGTGGAACAGAAAGTGATGTTTTATCATATGCGTAGAGGACATCTTGAGAAATTAAAGGCCTTTTTAAAGGACCTGCGACTGTTTTAATGAAATGAGACTCCAAGTATTCTATCAAAATGACACTATTAATTCTACTCATAATTAAGTTCATGCTCAGAACTTGAAGTCTTTTCCTAGGTCTTGACTTGGGGAGGGTATTCGTGAGAAATGCTTGATTATAGGGGTTATCTCCTTGAACTATGGAAATTCCCTCCTGAAAGCACCCATTCCAATATATTTATTTGTGCTAATGATCTAGCTAGCCAGAACAAAGATTGAATCCACAATACCATTGCCAGCGAAATAATGTTGAGTAAATATGAACCCACTTTATTAGTCTTTAAGGGTCTAAATATATGCCAATAGAGGCATTTATATACCTCCTGACCACTGCAATAATATTAAGTTAGTTATCATGATGTCATAGGACATCCAAGTATAAATATTAGACCCATCAAATAACATGACGTCAAAGATAACACCTTATAGGAACCCCTATTATACCATTGGTTTCATCTGCCAATGATGAGAGAATTACCAAAACCCATCCAAAGAGACTTCCCTGTTTGTACAAAGCTTAGCAATGTGAATAACACCAAAACGGAGGTGAATTAATTTAGCAAAACCCATTGAAGAAAACTACTAATGTACCCATGCAGCTGCAACAGGCAAAATTCATGAGATTCTTAGGAGCATTCTGGGCAGCAGCAAAGCATTTACAAGTAGGCCAGAGATCCATACAACCTAAAAAAGAAGCCTAGAAAATCCCAATGGATCAAATAATTGGACTCTCAAGGCCTGAAACCAAACAGCAATTGCAAAATTGCAATTATATAAAACTTAACTCTTATAAAATTGATCCTATTTTTACATCTGATTTTCCATATACTATATATAATTCTATGGTCATATCATTTAAGTAACATCATTCACAGAATATGCATTTATTGTTATCACTTTTATTTAATGCTGATAACGCCAGATTTAGGTATATAATAAAAGGTTCAGACTTATACTTCCTGTTTTCAGAAGATGTTAAAAGAGTTAGGTGTTTACTGGAGTAGCCCCACTATGGTTAATTTATAAGGCTCAGACGGTTGGACTCTTATAACCACGAGAAAAACCCTAGTTACAAAAAAAGTAGACTCAATGTCTCACCTAGCGACGCACCTTGTGAACAGATAAATTTTATTGTAAGTGGTTCAACACCTATCATCAGCACTTTCTAAGTTAAAGGCTTTAGCAATACATCAATACCAATTTGAAAGCCTGGATTCATCTGGCAGATTTAGAAAAGGTTTGTTTCATGTATTGTGAAGTTAAGTAAATATGGCTTTTAGATAATGAGTTAGTTAGTTTTAAATGTATCATAAATTCTCAGAGACTGAAAGGAAATTTGGTTTCAAGCACTGTTGATGAGGCTTCAATTATCTGTATTGCCTTGAGTTTAACTTAGACACACGCAGAAGATGCTTTATAGAAATTGATAAGGCTGAAGTTGAGGCTCTGCATTAATACTAACTGACATAACTCCTCATTAAGTCCTGAGGCTCAGCTCCTCCGCCTTAACTGTGATCTTTATCCCTTCAGGCTTTATATAGGTTCCAAGCCTCCATTAGATACTCTAAGTAATTATTGAATTAACTCAAAAGGTAGGTTAGCGATGTGTTACTACCATGATCTCCAAGAATCTTCCCTCTGTCCTACTTTTCTTCTTCTTTATAATGAAATATAAAAAAATGTTACAGGGAGGTATTCCAGCCCAGGGGCTTTGTTAGTACCTTTGGGCTCATTTGACACATAGGCTGGTTGCACAAGATATGCAAAGAACCGCCCAAAACATCCTCAAACCCCATATATATCTCAAAAAAGTATAAGCCAAATTAGCCTTTACTATCAAAAATAGATTGCAGATTGACCCTCCAGATCAACCAATCCACCACTATATTTTTTCTAATTGATTGCCAAGTCAGAATAGATCCATGCAAAACTGAATGCAGCAATCCACCAGCTAGGACAATTACATGAAATATTGTTTCTCCTCCAATTATGTTTTGTTCACCTATTTATGGAACTGAAGCAATTTTTTATATTATGAACTGAATTATTTTGTCATGATTCTGATATGACTGGATAATAAGCCATAAGTTGTGATGGCGGAATGGATAAGATCCGCTGAGTTTACTATGAGTAATGATTATATGAGTGCCTCGAAGTGAGGTGATATTGAGTTATTGGGGAATCGCCTCAAATTAGGCGATCATGAGATTAGAAATGAAGAATTGACGGGACCAATGAGATATGGTGAATCAAATTACTAAGCCATGAAAGTAGTAGCAACCAAAGTCACTAAAATATAGAAAAGATGAGACAATCAAGAGGGAGAGGTTGTTAATAAGTTGGGAAGAGCGAAAACAGGGAGGATCCGCTGTTTTTAATATAGTAAATAGAGAGTATAGTGGGAGCAAGTGCTCCATATTATTTCATTAGTTTATTTTGTTGTTTCAAAGGGCAACAATCTTCATATCATTGGTACTAATGCTCAGTGGGTCAAACCCTGTGCAAAACCCTCACGGCATATCTTAATAACTCTGCCAATTTTATAACAGTGGTGCTCACTACAGGGAGCACATTGATCAATCACAATACCAACAACATTCCTCAGTCACTGGCCATGTCCTATCAGGCTTTCTCTAACAAGGAGTCTTTTTGAGACGCTGCAACCATTGAATATGCAGAGCTCAAGCTTGCCTTGGGCGCTGTACTCCAGTGGAAGAAGGAGTTTCTACAGGAGGTTTGTATTGATAAGCTGCCTATGTTTGATCGCAATAATAACATCAATGGATTTTTTAAGAGATTTGAGTTTGCAGTAGAAGGAGCTTTAGATCAACGTAAAGCCAAATTATCAATATCCACCTTGGATGTCAAAAGTGCTGCCAAGTTACTTGCTATCTTCCCACCAGTTCTGCTACCTATCTTAAAGTGAAAGATACTGTGATGTGGTTATTTGGAGGAACTATGAAAATAGCACAATGGAAGGCCGAGGTTTTAACCATTGGGTTTCAGCATAATGAGACCCTCACTGCATTTACTGATCGCTTTATGGTGGAAGCTCATGTGTTAATTGGGGCAGGAATTTTAACCGAATCAGATGTATGCATAGCGTTGACCTCAACTGTGAAACCATACCATGAGCTTTCCAATACCATGGCTCCATATTTAGAAGTTGGTATACCTTTGCTTAAACTCATTCAAATCTTGTGCCAGTTATCCGCTACCTTCCCTCCACCCAAAATAGAGCGGAAATATATCCTCTATGCTGCTGGACCTTCTTATTCAGGAAAGTTATCTCTTCCAATTCAGCATCCATTTAGTAACCCCCAGCCTTATTATCATTACAAGCCTCATCTCAAACGAAGTTGCTGCCAGCAGTTCAACTATTGGGAAGGGTCTGTTTACACTGCTCGACCCCAGCCTAACTTTTAGGTTGGCCCATTTTGCAACAATCATGTATGCAGATCTTACAGGATTAATTGTTTCCCATATGGTCGCTCTGGGCACTTGGCCTGAAGTTGTCTTCATCATCAGGTTCATTCCATACCGCAGGAACAGTACAATCAGGGAAAAGTCAGAGCAGAGTAGAGATGGGACTCTCTACTTCCGCTAATTTAACTCAAAACTTCCCACCTGAACCTATCCCAGTACATCCAGTGGAAGTTCCCCAGTATGATGATGCCTTTCTATATCAGCAGCTGGTTGGAGGGGTGAATGTGTTGACACAAACGCAATTTATGGACATGGTGGAAGCAGGCCCCTAGGAGCAACCAAAGCCTTATGCCTGTCAAATGTTTAATTAATTTTCTATTGATGAACTAGATCCATATGCTGATACCTTCTCTTAAAATGGGTGAATGCGGCCCTCCCTGTGAAAGCTAATGTTAAAGAATACCCTAAAGTTGGGGAGGGTATTATGAGCTTACTTGGAAAAAGAGATGCGTTAAATGTCCATGTTTTAAACAATCAGATTGCATCCTATTCTGAGTGTACTTACTGTGACACTGTTGTAGCAAAAACCTGAGTTCGTGTGATAATTGATTTGGGCGCCCCAAAACAACATAGTGTCCACAAAGTTGGTGGCAAAGATGGCATTAAAGCCTGACGTGGAGCATCATATGGTGTATGGGACCACAGACACGGAAAGCACAGTCTCTGAAGGAGCGTACAGCGCACTATCTTTGCAATTTTAGTCAATTGTTATTGTAGCCCCAGACATAGTGCTACCAAACAATAACTATGACCTTTTAATCAGAACTTCTTTTATGCGCCACTTTATGATTGTTATTGATATGTCCGCAGTGAAATTTGAAATTCTGGGGCAGCGAATCCCAATCTACTTCACTTCCAGTGGAATGCCAAAGGATCTGGTACACATGAGTCACATTAACCTTGCATATGGTGATGGGGTGGTTTCAGTTTGCTTTCATCAACTTAAGCGCAAGAGCCGGGCCCTTCCCCATCAGATTATGAATATCAAGGGCTACCACTTAGAGCTGTGGGGCCTATATCTATTCTCTCTGGACACCAAGTAATCATAAACACCGAGTTAGAGGTGGAAGTGCCTGCTGGGCTTTATGGAGAGGTCATTGGGCCTTATCAGCAATCACAGCTCGAGCCCCACATGGCCCCAGGCATTATACTTCTGGGACATGGGGAGATTAAGGTCTTGGTAGCAAATATTCAGAATAAACTAATACAAATCCGCTGACACCAAATAGTGGCATACTTACATTTCATCCTAGTTGAAGAGGTCCTCCAGGTTCATGAGTTTGGTTCATTGGATGAATTTGGCCTGCCCATCGAAACACAGCCTGAAGTAATGGCAATTGTACTGCGTGAAAATTTAATGGGGCTAACGGAAGACCAAAGACTCAAGCAGAACCCTTATTTCAACAATACAAAGAGATCTTTGCTGTTGATGATCATGATTTAGGGTGCGCTTGGGGTTGTTCATCGGCTGGACACTGGGGATCATCCCCCCATCAGGTCTTGGCCAATCCGCTGATCAAGGGCAGCTGAAAAAGTTGTCACTGCGGAGATTAACAATCTGCTAGTGCAGGCAATTCTTGAACCATCTAAGAGTCTGTTGGCTTTACCTGTCCTAATTTTTAAGAAGAAGGATGGTACTAACCGTGTAGTAATCAACTACTGGAAGCTTAATAGTATCACCAAAAAGGACTCATACCCTCTTCCATGGAAGGATGATGTGCTGGATCGGTTAGATGGAGCTCACTATTTCTCGGCAATGGATTTGATATCCAGTTATTGGAAAATTGAGTTGCCCACGGTGGAACAAGAAAAATGCGCCATAATCACATCCAAAGGTCTTTTCCAACCAACTCATATGCCGCATGAGTTATGTAATGCCCCAGCTACATTCCAACGAGCAATGGATACCATTATGGGTGATCTGAAGCTGTCATGTGTACTTGTGTACCTTGACAATATTAAAATCTTCTCTCTCATGTTCACTGAGAACCTTACCCATATGGAAGAGGTATTTCGCCTACCGGCTGAGGCCAATATCAAGATCAAGCACTGGAAATGTCACTTCTTCAAGGTTTAGTTAGAATACCTCAGTTTTGTGGTGGATGTGACTGGGCTGAGACCCCAACCAGCCAAAGTGGAAGCTATTCAGAATATGACTAAGCCAGCTAGTAAGCGGGACATCCAGGTGTTTTGGGTATGGTAAGTTATTACTGAAACTTCATACTCAATTTCAGTTGCATCAGAGGTCTGATGTTTGAGCTGCTAAAGAAGGATGCCATGTTCAAATGGACGGAACAGCACCAATGTGCCTTTGATACCCTTTAAACGGCGCTAATTAGTGCGCCCATGTTACGCTACCCAAATTTCAAAAAGGAATGTATTGTACAGATGGATGTACCTCTTTCCGCTGTGGGGGCAGTTTTGTCACAAAAAGATGATGAAGGGGAGGAGCACCCAGTGGCGTACTGCAGACGAAGCCTGAATAGCCATGAATGTAATTATACTGTGACTCAGCGAGAGTGCTTAGCAGTGATCTATACATATAAGCAATTCAGAGTCTATCTGCATGGGGTAAAGTTTAAAGTTGTAACAGACCATGCATCATTACGCTGGTTGCAGAACCTCAAAGAACCTGAAGGCCGTTTGGATTGATGGGCTCTTAAGCTGCAGGCTTATGACTTCAAGATCCTTCATTGGCCAGGAGTAAAACATCAGAATGCTGACTGTTTATTTCAATTGCTGACTGTTGCGGTGACGGCGGACCTCAGCGACATGATGTATGATAAGATGCTCAGTGGAAAATATGATGATGAACCACCCCAAGTGATTAAAGCATTATACGAGGTGCAAACAAATACCTTCCAACAGAATGGGGAACTGTACAAGTGAATCAGCAATTCCACGGTGAATTTTCCATGACCCTCAGCATGAATGGGAATCATTATGAGTGCAAACAAGGCAGTTGGAAATGGTGGGGTGCATAAGACAATAAACTTGTTGCGCCATCAGTACTATTGGGGAAAAATGAGCTTCGATGTGCTCAAAACTATTTCCTGTTGCCATCAGTGCCAAGTGAAGAAGCCATTCCGCTGTAAGACTTCATACCGGGTAGTAAAACCACATTTTTCTTGGCACATGGTTTCCCTTGATGTCATTGGTCCTTTACCAACAGGAGCCAACCGGTGTAAGTACATTCTTGTAGCTATTTACCACTTAACCCGGTAGTTCAAAGCAAAGGCAATATGAGATTTGGGGTAGTTACACTGGCCAAGTTCATGATGGTGTGCATTATTCAGCAACATGGATGCCCTCAGTTTATTCTCACTAATGAAGGAACCAACTTCACCTCACACACCCTCCCCAGACTGAACAAGCTTATGGGTATCCGCGGGGTCTAATGACCCCAGACCTCCCCAAATCTAATGGAATGGTCAAATGGGTGAATAATTCTCTGGTGAGCATCCTACAAAAATTAGTAACTGATCGACCTTCCAATTGGACCTCCCTCCTTTCCACTGCCATGTTTGCCTATAAAATCAGTTGCCAAAGCCACACAAGGAAGAGTCCCTTCTAACTACTATACAGCTGACACACGGCTCTTCTGGCATTACTTTATTCATGTTGGAAGACACTGGTGGAGTGGAACCCCACCGCTATTTGACTAACCTTGCAAATATTCTGATCAAATTGCAAACTGAAGCATATTCCTTCAGCTTAGCCAAGAAGATCAGGAATCAGGATGCCAATCAGGTATGTTGTAGTGGGTTGGCGCAGTTCAAGGAAGGCGATATGGTTCTCTTCCATGAGCAACATGGGTTCAGCTGGAAACACAAGTTGGCCAGTATCTGGGTAGGGCCATTCAAAGTTATTGAAAAGACAGGTGAGGATGCATATACTATCAAGGACCCCACTAGCAGTCAGATCATCAACAGAGCGCATGTGAAGTTCCTCTGTGCATATAGGCAATAGGAGCCTTATCATCCAGTCAAATGGGGGGTAATGTTGTGATTCTGATATGACTGGATGATAAGCCCTAAGTTGTGATGGCGGAATGGATAGGATCCGCTGAGTTTACTATGAGTAATGATTATATGAGTGCCTCGAAGTGAGGCGATGTTGGGTTGTTGGGGAATCGCCTCAAATTAGGCGATCATGAGATTAGAAATGAAGAATTGACGGGACCAATGAGATATGGTGAATCAAATTACTAAGCCATGAAAGTGGTAGCAACCAAAGTCACTACAATATAGACAAGATGAGACAATCAATAGGGAGAGGTTGTTAATAAGTTGATAAGAGCGAAAACAGCGAGGATCCGCTGTTTTTAATATAATAAATAAAGAGTATAGTGGGAGCAAGTGCTCCATATTATTTCATTAGTTTATTTTGTTGTTTCAAAGGGAAACGATCATCATATCATTTGTTCTATTACTCAGTGGTCCAAACCCTATGCAAAACCTTCACAGCATATCTTCATGATTCCACCAACTTTATAAGTATTCAAAAAATTCACAATACAAATTACTCTTTTTAACCCAAACAATCAGATATGTCTCATAAAGCTTACACGAGATCAGTTCTTTGATCTCCTTTACAGTTCTTTCCCCTCCTATAAAGGCAAAAGTACCTCCTCAAGGTCAGTTACCAGTTTACTCTATACAATTAAACTTCTTTAAAGATAAACATATTATTTTATTTATAAATTCTGCAGGGTCCGCCCTTTTTTCATATCAACATAACTCTTAATTGAATCAATAAAAGAATGCCACAATCATAACTGTTTCAAAGTCATGAAGCGAGACTTTGATTTATTGATCCAGAAACTCGCCACTCTTTGGCTGAGCTTTCAAGTTCTTAATCCTTTGACCATATCTGAAAATTCATTGTGCAAGCCAAGCATTCCTGAAATCTTGTTTACTCCACCAATTCATCAAAAATTTGATGCAAAATATCTGATGTATACCCTATCAATATTGTGAACCATTCAAAACAGATATACAACAATTGCAAAACTTGGATGACTCATTATTTCACCTGCCTCCCTTTCCTAAGGGTTGCTCTGTAAGTCTCACGATTGCCTCATCCCAACCATTTGGTTGGTTAAGAGATTTTTTTTATATATTTGAATAGTTTTAATTTTCACACAACCCCTAGCATGTACATCTACAGAGTCACAAGGACTGATGAGACCCTAGCATTCTGAGCTCTTAATGAGTAGAAACACACCCAAATTGGATTGCAAATCTCCTTAAATCAACTGCTTCTATGACAGATCCTAGTGATGCAGTCCTACTAACTGGAGGAGGTTATGGAGAGCTTATTAATGTATGGGCGGAGGTAGGGCTCCATCCATTTTTCTAATTTATTGTTAGATAGAAAAGCTGCCACATAAAGACCAAGCGTAAAAGGGTATTGCTTCGTCTTAGGATCAGCTGGATCAGCCTTCAGTTGAGTTCATCCCATACAAAAGCTGCTTAAAAGTACAACTATTGTTGTGACTTTAGGTAATATTGGCTATGGTCTAGTAAAGGTAAGCTAAGCTCAAAGATGGCCATAAAACTCCTTATCAAGTTGTATGGGTGGTATTCATATTGAGATGTATAATCCATCAGATGAAACTTTACGCCCCAATAGAAGGGGAGGACTCATTGCTATAGTATTGTTTTTTTTACCAAACTAAATATTTTTAGTATCAACTAAGGCTCCCCGTAATGGTCATTAGTCTTAGCTTCACTGTTATAGTGGAGCCAGTTTTAATTTTTTTGGTTGCGCAGAGAGGTCCTGTTTGGATATATTAGTCCCCTCTGGGATGACACCTTGAGGTGGAATGGCTCCTGAAAGGTGATAGTTAAGCACTTTTGCGTTCGTAGTGTCTTCAGGTGGCAACTATCCATGGTCTTAACTGCTACTGATATTGTTGAGAGAATTCAAAAGAAATGTAAATTATACGCTAATAAAAATCCAGGAGAGTATTTGTAACTACCTTATTGGGTCAAAGTCATCTATATAGGGTAAGCTGGAGCCTTGTGGTTTAGAGAGCTTCAAAGCGCTCCTCAATTAGGATCTTCACTTATTATCAAATGAGGGCTAAGCAGTGATCATCTTCCTTAATTAACATCTGATTGTCGCGCCCCTATTGTCCTAGGGCTTCAGGTTGCATTTTCTAGGTTTGGGATGCAGTTTCATCTAGGTTGTCACTTAATGGCTCAGTTCTGGTTGTGCCCTATAGAAATTTTTGGATCCTTTTAACCTTTTCTTGCCCACTTGTGGGCAAAACTCATTATGAAACAAATTAGTTGTCTCGCCAGGGCTTGAAACTGGAGGAGGGCGTTCAAAAAAACTCATCACTTTAATCTTTAAAAGTTCAGATTTGTAACCCATCACAATTACTGACGTGAGCGTTTCTTCCAACTTATGACAACTAATCTTATTGCTCCCTGCCAGGCTTCCTTCCATGTACCCCATGAACCATGAAAACATGGCCATCACCTCTTATTAAACATGTCTCCTCTTAATGATTCCTGTAAGCATTAAGCATTCTTAGTTCTTTTGCTTTTAGGGAAGTGGAGCTGTTACTTCCATCTGGTGTATCTGACCAGAAGGGCATTAAAATGTGCTAGCAGTTCTAAGCTGTCATTAAAGATGATTTGTAAATTTTTAAAACATAACTTTTGTAAGGCTTTTGGATCTAACTATCAAGCTGGACCGGGTCATGCATCTTTTTATAACTAAGGGCGTAAACCCTAAGGCCATGCCATTTACCTAAATCTCTGACCTAAGGCTTACACTGAACGAGAGATGGGTAGCTGAAGCCCCTTTATGCCTCCCAACTTTCTCTCCTCAACCATCTTTCAAGCCCATTTTCCTTTCAAATTTGCAGAGTACTATCTGAAAAAAATAAAATTCTCTATTTATATTTTAGAAATCTTGAAACACTCCACAACTAGGGCTTCTTGCCTCTTCTCCAATAAGTGGGTCAGTCAGGAGCCAACATTAGTAAACCCCCATCTAATAAGGAAAATTTGAGCAAATAGTAAAAGAAGAAAGGCCAAAAGAGGGATCAAATCTGGCACCTAATTACAATAATGTAAAAGTAAATTTGGACATTTTAGAATGCCAAAACAGCCTGGTAATAAGGCCGAGATTTTAGCCAATACTATTGAAGAGGTAGTTGGTAATTAAAAAGTCATTAATTAAGGTAAAAATATCAATCAATTCTTATAAGCGAATTTACTTAGTGAACTCTCCCCACAGCAAAACCTAAACTCTTTATCCTTCCTATGGTAAAGTTTTGGATCATTGTCTTCCATTATTTTCCACTAATTTATATTCTGCAAATTTCTTGTTTTTTTTTTCTATGTATTTACTTAAACTATATTTAATTCTGCGGTTCCTGATTTTTCAAAAGTATAGCCACCCAATGGTAACACTTATTTCCTTATTTATAGAGGAACTCTTAAGTTCTGAGTCGACCCTAGCTAGTGGAAACAACAACCCTAGAATAACAAGGAATCAAACCCCACCCACTCATTAACTCTGATGAAATGCAACTCAATAGTATGTGGATGTTATTGAGGCTGCTGGAGCACCCACTCTTGGCGTAACAGTTCTCTTGACAGTTGCCAAAGTCTAGAATGAGCTTAAAGCTGATATTAGTGGAGAGGTCAAAAATGATTATAGAGAAAATATAGACTACTTTTTTGAGTTAGAAAGCGTCAATATTTGTAGGGGGTGTGGGGACATGGTGCCTTAAAGACCTTTGTAGCCCTGTAGGATCAGAATTTTTATTGCCTTCCACATTGACCGCTCAATTGGCGCCCTCATTATACTGCACCGTCCTCATGACTGCAACAGTGGGGGCAGCACCTATCTTAATTCAGGAAGTGGGGATGTGATTTCTAAATTCTATTTTATCAATTCTCATACTCATGATGCTATCTGATCAAATTTAGTTTTGGTATCTTCAGGATAAGGTTCTGTTCATGCTGGTTCAAGGGTCAATCTGTCAAGGCTTGATTCAGGAGCAGGGATTTCAGCTTGCTTGTTGTCTCAAACCCTGACAACGCCCCCCTCAAGATCCTATCAAAGGGGAGTATAGGGACAGAGGAACCAGTCATGCACTTAATTCACCACTATCCCCTGATTGACATCAGCAATGATTAAATCAGAGTTCACCTTATGAATAACCTTATATGGTCCAGATCAAAATAATGTCAAGCTTATTATGTCAACCTTCAGGTTAATGGTGATAAAAAAACAAGGTCACTAAAATTGAAAAATGGGTAAGGAGGGTTGGCTGATATTAAATTGGGATGTCTCCCTCCCGGTGATGTTGAAAATACCTTGCATGGCTAGGGCTTAAGATGAAAAATTTCATTGGCTAAGTGTCAAGAAAGTATCTGTAACTCTCTCATTCCCTGAGAGGTGGTGCGGGATGCAAACCCACAACGCCAGGGAACTAGCTGTTAATAGAATGGGTAACAGGGCACCGCGTAGGGTGACAAAGCAGAGGGGACCCATGGCAAGGGTGTATAACGCGGCATAAAGGACGAGATAACCAAGAAATAACATAGCTTGGGTAGATCCTAAAGGGGAGTCCATGACCAAGTGCAAATTGGTGCTAGGAGGCTTGGATGCCTCAATTTGGAGGGGACTAAGGCGTCCCAAAGGTTCACCGGAAACTTTCATTATTTGAGATATGATATAATGGCCCACGTTGTTGGAGACCTCCTCGAAGAGGTCTGCACAAAAGTTCGCCCAAGGAACCACAATAATAAAAACATAATATAATGAAAACTTTTTATTGTAAAAAGTCAACCAACGAGGAGTGTTTTTCATAAGCGAACATACTAAAATGACCATAGGGAATTCTGGGTTAGCAGAAGTGGTCCCAAGTTTTGGTGCACCAATAGGCGCATGCTTCTGTCCAAAGGGTAGCAAGCTTTGAAACCAATCTCACTCAAGTGATCAATTGAAGTTGTACCTGACCCAAGCTTAAAATTTCGTAAATGTAATGGGTTTTGAACCCCTGTTCCACAATTAACTAAATTGTCCCATCATCTTTCATTGAGTAGCTCATCCGTTTTAACGCCTGAGCCAAGACAAAGGGCTGGGCGTTCTTCACCTCACTTGTGCCAACCTGGGCATATTTGGCTTGTATCCGACGCTGGTCTAAGGTGTGCTTGAGTTAGGAAGGGCCCAAAGTTTAAACTTCTGGACCTCCTGCCGCTCAGCCTTGTCCTTAGGGTTGGTGTCTAATATCAAGTCATGTAAACATGACAACCCTCTCCTCCTTTTTGAGCTCCACCCCCCCCTCCAGGGGCATTCGTCAAGGAAATTTTTTTATGAGCAGGGGCCAACTTCATGTCAGTGATGGCTGGCTTGGACTTCGATCCTGCAGCCTCAAAGAAACGCTCATGGAATACTGCAATTAGCTCTTGGTCATGAGCGCAGTTATGCGCTAAAACCCAACTGTTCTCTGCTGCATCAAATCCCTTCCAGGATATAAAATACTCGAGCCTTCTTCTTACCTGGTGAGAGGCTACAATCTCCTCCACTTCCCATTCTGGTGCCCCATCCATGAGATAAGCTTCGGGGGTCTCTGGAGGTGGGCCCTCAAACAAAATGAGTTTGCTTTCATGAAATACTGAATGTATTTGAAATGATAGAGGATGATTCAGCTGGTATGAAGCGTGGCCCACCTTTTTGACAACGCGGTATGGACCAATCCTCTTTGATCCCAATTTTTTTGCATGGTTGCTTGATAGGGATGTTTTTGGCATCCAGCATCACGAGATCTCCTTCCTTGTAAGTAGGTCCAACCCATCTCTTACCATCAGCATGCTCCTTGTAAGCCTGCATGGCCAAATCTAAATTCGTGCTCACTCCTTGGTGTACTTTCTTATTCATTTTTGCAAAGTCCACCACAGCTTCCACCTTGGATCCGCAACTGGGCTCCATGTTGAAGGCGGGATTAAAGCCATAGTTGGCGAAGAAGGGCGAACAACCAATTGATGCATGTTGTGCATTGTTATAATTGAATTGGTCCATGGGAAGATGGGAAACCCAATCTGAGTGATCTACGGCAGTGTAACACTGCAAGAACTGTTCAAGGCACTGGTTCACTCGCTTTGTCTGCCCATCTGATTGGGGATGATGGGCAGTTGAACGCAATGAACGGATTTTCAGAATTTTACACAACGCTTCCCAAAAAGACAGAGGTGAACTGGGGTCCCTGATCGTTAATTATTTCTTGAGGGACCCTGTGAAGAGCGACCACATTGGTAACAAAAAGCCTAGCCATCTGAGCCGCGGTGACTGTGGTTCTACAAAGGATAAAGTGGGCGAACTTTTGTAAAACGTTCCATCACTACAATGATAGCATCTTAGCCATGAGATACAGGAATTCTACAATAAAATCAACCGATAGGGTATTCCAAGGCCCATCAGCATTTTGAACAGGTACCAAAAAGCCTGCTAAAGGCTGGCGATTTGGTTTCATTTGGTTGCAAACTAAGAACTCTTTGCAATATCTGCCTACCTGAGTGGCTAATCCCTAACAATTGTAATTGCGGCGGATAATCTCCAGGGTCTTCTCCTTCCCAGGATGACCAACAGTGATTCCGTCATGATGGTCCTAGATGATTTCCAGGCGAAGTGGCCCATCAGGAACTCATAGGCGTCCCTGAAACCACACCATCTCATCCTTAACGTGATAACCTCTGGTAATATCCTCCTGATTCAATGTGCTCTTTGAAAGGACCATAGTTTATTCTGCTGAAAGTGGGCTGGGAAATGACAACTTTTCTGAACGTACCATATTCCATCGCATTTTTAGAGTAGTGAGCGCTGGCCCATTAGCCAAGGGAGAGGAGAGATAAGACACAATCTTACATTGTGGATTCATTAATTGAGTATTATGCACTGCCACCTCCTTAGGATCAGGAGCTAGTGCAGGGTTACGTCTCAAAGCATCCGCCAAATCATTCTCGTTTCCTTTGTAAACTCATAAGAAAACGCAAATTGGGCAAGGGTCTCATGCCAGCGGGTCTGACGTGGGGGATAAGGCATGAGGAGCGCGGTAGTACAGTAAGGAATGGTGATCTGTACATATGCAGAAGGGTTGGGATGAGCCATGCAAGTGATGACGCTAATAAGTCAGCGCCACAACCACTGCTAATAACTCTTTATCATATACGGCGTAGTTTAACTCTGTAGAGACATCATTTTAGAAAAAATATCCAACTGGATCTCTATTCCATCTTCTCCTACTTGTAATAGGGCCGCTGCTATGGCGAAGTTGGAGGCATCTGAAGCAATAATGAACTCTTCATTGGGTCGACATGGCGAAGAATGGAGGTGGACAGCAACGTACATTTTACTGCATGGAAGGCATCCTCTAAAATGGGGGACCAATGAAGTACTTTTGTTCCGCTGGCCTTATACAAAGATGGCGCTACTTCCAAAAGATTTGGTGTAAACTTCTTAAGGAGCATACACGTCCCCAAAAAGCTCCTTAATTCCTTAACCAAAGTTGGAGTGGGCCACTCACGAATTGCCTTCACCTTATCTGGAGTTATCATGTGCCCTTGAACAAACACAACGTTGCCCAGAAAGGTGACATGGGACTTAGAAAACTCAAACTTACTGATTTTCAGCGTAAGGTTGGCAGCCCTCAAGTGCTTTACCACCTGATGAAGGTGTACTGCATGGAACTCATTGCCAGGGGAGAATACCAAAATATCATCCATATAAGCTACCGCGCATACTTCAGCAGGTCCCCAAAGCCACATAAATATAACGTTAAAAGATAGCAGGGGCATTTTTAAGCCCAAAAGGCATAACCCGAAATTGGAAGGTTTTTTTCTGAGTATGAAATGCAGTCAACCACTCCTGGCCCTTCTTAATACGGATCTGATTGAACGCATTTAAACAATCCAGCCTGGAGAAGACTCACGCCTTCTCCACATAGCGTACAATCTGTGAGTCCAGGGGGATGGGATGTAAGTCTGGTATGGTGACGTTTTTAAGATTCCCATAGTCTATGTATGGGTGTAAGGTACCATCGGCTTTCTCAACAAAGAGAAGTGGGGAACACACAGGGGAGGTTCGCTGAAAATTGCACCTTTGACTAACTTCTCCTTAACCCACACATCTAAAGAAGCTTTCTAACATACAGTCAATGGGTAAATTGGGGAAGATATACGCATCAGATTCACAGTGAGCTTGACCTCGCAATTAAACTCTGAATGATCAGGTACTGCATTAGCTGAAGCCGCATCAAACGAAGATTCCACCTCCTCCAAACAGGAAGGTAGAGGGACCTACACAGAGGGTCTCAGCAATGGGGCAAGGCTGAGAGTGTGTATATTGAGCCAGTGGGGCAAATCGCCCTGAAAGTTGGCTTCATCCAAAGGAACAACCAACTTGTGACCATTTTTTAAAGTTAAGGATATAGTAGTTTGTTCAAGTTAGTCCTGACATCAAACTTTCGCCACCACTCTAAATCCAAGATGTTGGGTACAAGTGGTTTTTGATAGCTTGGAAGTGGTCAGACAAATGATATGTGCTGACTTGATAATCCACTAACCCCAAAAGTTTCAGCGTGGGAATACCCTGGAAGCCCCTCCTCTGGCCATACCACCTGGCACGTAACTAAGCTCAAGGTAGTCAGCCAGAGTTTGGCCAATGAAATTCTCAGAGGCTCCAGTATCCACCAAGATAGTCGTGCTGATCTTCCCTAAAGAGAATGAAAGGATAGCGGTCAACAAAAATTATCCATAATTGTCTTTATTCAAAGCAGAAAACACCAACACCTCGCCAGAAAACTCTTCATCCGGCTTAAACTTGCCTCCAGGGTGTGTTTTTGCATCAAAGAATGGAGAGGGATAATTGGCCATTCTTACTTCTGAGGCCACATATCCCAGCATATATTTTGCAGTTGCATAAACATTTTCATAACTAAAAGTAGTTCCTTTTCCACCTCCTGAGTTCTGCGGATCATTGTAGAGGACAAGCGGGGGTTCTCAGGTCTAATTTGATATACTGGAATGGGGTCCTCATCAAAACCATAAGAGCTAATAAACGGCTCGTTTTGTGATAAAACTATTCACATTATAAAACGCTTTTTCTGGTTTCAACGACTCAATATCCAAACTAATTGCCCAGTGGACATCGTCATCCAGGGCCATCGCCGCCAGGCCCTTATTGGATGCTTCAGCCTGCACCACAGAAACGCGGTGTGAAACACTTCGTTATAATCGATTTGGGTTTTGTTAGGTTTGGGTCTAGACTCTTCCAGTCCCTCCAATTCCGCTGAAACAAGAAGGGAATTGGTGGGAAGCTCTGCTTCATTCAAGGAAAAACCACTAGTAACAGTAACTGTAATTATATGGGCAGCCGTGGGTGATGTCATCAAAGTGGAATCAGCTGAACCATTTAAATTAAACGCGGGGCTTGACCCCCATTCGCCTTTGAATCTGGTGAAACTTAAAGATTTAGAAGGACAAGGTTCAACCACAAAGGGCATGCTTGACTTTTGGGGACCCATATTTGTAGGGGCCGCCCCAGGTGAACTACTGACTGCCAAAATAATCGGTATCTTCTGAGTTGGGGCGGAGAGACCACCCCAAAGAACTTCAAACAGTTGATCTAAGTTGGGAAGGGGAAATTGCCAAATTGGAAGGTTACTCATGGTGAGGTCCAAAGTAGATTGGAGAAATGACATTTTAATGATGTCAGGCAACGATAGGGCCTGCACTTTATCACAAAATTCATTCAAGTATAATCTCACCAGGTGACCATCTTGTCGTAGAGAAAAGAACTCGTAGAAGGGATGGTTGGATGACACGCTCAGATGAAGCTGCTCCAAGACACGCTTGAAACCCTCCAATGATCTCCAAAAAAAGTTGATGTGCGCAAAACACTGCAAAAACCCAGTTAGCCGCCTTGGGAGAAAGTTGGTTTAGCAAATTCATTCCCCTCAAGGGTGGACAAGAACATGACAATTGATTACTATCCAAAGAAGCTTACATCATGAGGGAAGTCAAGGCCTGTTGAATTTCAGAGTAATGTTAGGGGAAAGGCGGGGAATCACAACAACAGGATCACAAAAAGGTCCAAGACCACCAGGTACAATCAGGAAGTATGGCTTTTTCCAGTTGGTAGTTGCAAGAATAACGCTGATATGCTAATTTAAAGCCCAACGAGAAAATTGTGGTGAGCACCATAGTAGCCATGACAAACGTCCAGCGCACCCAATTTACACATAAATAAAGTCCCATCCAGATTATTCTGATGCACATAAAATAATAGGGTTGGTCGACTAATGTCAAGAGAGTATCTGTAACTCTCGTTCCTTGAGAGGTGGTGCAGGATGCAAATCACACCGCTAAGAGCTAACTGTTAATATAATAGGAAGCAGGGCACCATGTAGGGTGCTGGAGCAGAGGGGACCAAAGGCAAAGGTTTACAACGCGGCATAAAGGATAAGATAACCAAGAAATAATACAACTTGGGTAGATCCTAATGGAGATTACATGACCAAGTGGAAATCGGTGCTAGGAGGCTTGGATGCCTCAATCTGGAGGGGACTAAGGTGTCTAAAAGGTGCACTGGAAACTTTCATTATTTGAGATAGGATATAATATACCACGTTGTTGGAGACCTCCAAAAAGAGGTCTGCACACAATTTCGCCCAAGGAACTATAAAAATAAAAATGTAATATAACAGGTATTTTATTGTAAGAAGTAGACTAACAAGGAACGTAAGTTATGAGCGAACATACTAAAATAACCTCAGGGAAATTATGGGTCAGCGGAAGTGGTCCCAAGCCTTGGCGCACCAATAGGCTCACGCTTTCATCCAAAAGGGTAGCAAACTTCAAAACTGATCTCACTCAAGTGATTATTTGAAGTTGTACCTGACCCAAGCTTGAGATTTAGTAAATGTAATGGGTTTTTGAACCCCTGTTCCCCAATTAACTGGATTGTCCCATCATCATTCATTGAGTAGCTCGTCCATTCTAACGCTGTTGGAATTTGAGATAACAAATGAATTAAATTCCCCACTTCCAGATCAGGTCATACCAAATTGGTTCCCAAACCTACCCAAACGAAATTGACTTCAGGATCCTCCTCCCCAATTCCCAAATCACCTGGGGTGGCGTTTCCACCCATACGGTCAGGTGGACGGTAAATCCATTGAGGATGCCCACAAGGCGGCCAATCTGGAAGATCTGAAAGATCCTGAACGGATGGGGCCCTGACAATCCCTGAGGCACCGTGTCCACACTCACCCTGTATTTAAATCCTTATAAACTTAATAAACACATTTGATATCCTAACCAATTTTCCACTTCCTTCTCAACCTGTTCTGTAAATTAGTAGTTTTGATGCACCTTCAGACCTTGGTGCCAGTCTAGAGAACTGTAGCGCTGACAAACATGGTGCTCACTACAAGGTGCTTTGAGATGTCCTAAGTGAAAATGTCTATAACAATGGAAAATACTAGCAGCCCTGAAGACTAAGCTGCTGGTCAGTCGAGAAGTGTTGCCCAATGGTTAGTACCCCACAACATTAAACTATGGCCACCCAACCTGAAATATTAGTATTTTGGGCTGCCTTCCAGTTCACTCTGCCTTCTATCAATGGAAGTCAGTCCAACTTCAGTATAAGAACCTTAACGAGGTTGTCAAACAACTAATGAATGGCATCTACTCTGTGGGTGCCCGCTCTAGATGTTCCTGTGCCTCCTCCATTCCCTCTACCATGCGGGACCTCTATGACTCAGCCCAGCTTCCAGCAGCAGAACTAACGTTGGGGCTTGAATGCTACCTCCACAACTTTGCTCACCCATATCCATCATCTACTCCAACTGGTTGGGTTGCACCATCAAGAGGTCTCCTGACAACTGGGGCTCACCCAGGTCCTACACACCCACATCGTCAATTTTTATAATGCAGCCTCCTCCTTTGTTCACGACAACTGTGAGGCCATTGTTGATAACCAATGACTGATCAACAAAGTTTGAGATCAAATTGTGGTGTTAGATATTGGGATCTCTGGCTATCTTGAGGATGAGCTGCGTCAGAACGTCCAACTCCTCGAAGCAACTTGGAATCAACGCCTCCTTCAAGTTGAGGATCTGATATGAACTCTACAACAACACTATTGAGAGCTGTCCTTTCTCAACTACCCATCCAGGAGTGAAGGTCCTGAAGACCCTGAAGGGCGTGAGGGACCTAAAGGACCAGAGGGTCCCCGTGGACCCCCAGGCCCCCAGGTCCCTTGGCTCCCACCACTGCTAGCCCTGAGGACCCATGGCAGAAGGATGTGATGACAGCCTTGGCTGCCTTACATGACCAAATTTGGAATGTAGCTCAGGGATGCAAACTCTGAACGGATGTAGTCCCCCTTGACCCTAGGGCTTCTATTGACGCCCTATCAGATGAAATGGCAACTTGAGAGCTTTTGCCAAACTTACCGATGCTTGCATCTCTCAGTTGGAGCAAACTTTCCAAGGGTTTGAAACACATTTAACCACCCTCAAGGGCCAGCTTCACCTTCAGGGCGCCAACATTCAATTTTTAAAGGAGCAAATCGCAAATAAGGCTTCCGTTTCCTCCCCCAACCAAAATTGGAATGTTATCCAGGAGGACCTTTAGGGACTATGATGACGGCTAGACCAGCAGGGCCCCCACGACTATGTGGAAACTTAGATCTCAGAGCCAGCGCCTTTCCCTGGTGTTAACACCCTCTCTACTCCGCTTGTAACTAACTTTTAACCTAGTTTTAAAGAAAGGTTTATTTCCAGCCAGGAGAGCATTGCCTCCTTCCTATATGCATATGAGAGCTCCATGGAGGAGGCCACTGATCGGCAGAAGGTAAAGCATATCCACTCCTGCCTAGATAGCACCGCCTGAGAGATCATGACCCCCATTTGAAGGAGTGCACAACTTGGAAACAGGTCCTTACAGCCCTAATCCAAGATTTTGGCATTAATAAAACCCTGGCCAGCCAAAAACAGTCTTTCATGGATATCCGACTGAATAAAGGAGAAAGCCCCATGAAGTTTGCCAGCCACTTTTATGCCCAAGCACAACCCTTAGTCACTACAAATCGTATCACCCTGAATGATGCTATTACCGCTGTCATTTCTGCGTTGGGATACTACCCTGAGGTTCAAATGCATATGATTGGACAAAAGATGGGTTTACCTGCATCTGAGAGATCAAGGAAGCCCTTAACAAGATCCTTACGTGGACTCTACACTCTAAGGCTACCTTCACTGGCCCCTATAACCGTCCTAGAGTCCATGTGGTAGAAAACCAGAAAACCCTTGATCCAGATGTACTTACTGTAACGGTTCCAGACATAGCGCCAAGAACTGCTGGGAACGACTTGCTGAGGAGGCGGGAAAGGGGCTTTCAGCAAGAAGGATGAGGCGCTTCATGCTGACATCCCTACCCAGCCTCAAGAATCCTCCATAACCTTGAAAGAATCAGGAGCTACAGCATCTGGAGAAGAAGTTTCGGTATCCAATGATAATATAGAAATTGATACTGCTTACTCCTCTTCTGATAACTCTCCCATGTTTCTCAAAATGCCACCCCAGTTCAGAAGTCTGTTTACCTGGGTCTAAGTTCAAGTTTACAAACTATTAGTCCTTGCCATAGTTGACATTGGCTCCCCCATGAATGTCATATCCTCCAAATTAATGAAGCTCGTCAAGATCACTCCCAATATGCCACACCATATGGAGTATGGCACGGCTGGCCACCAGTGTACCCAATCTATAGGGGCTTTTTCCTCTCTTCCAATATGGTTCAGATAGCTCGCTGTAAACACACCCACCATCACTCTAGATAACCCTAACTATGACCTGCTCCTCAGGACTCAATTTCTTTGAGACTATTCAGCAGTACTCCATTATGATGGCGGCTTTCTATCCCAACTGGGGCATCATGTACCACTAATCTTTGAGACCCCTTGCAATTCTAAAACTGAGGTCAAAGCCCAAGCTTTTTTTCTCGAGAGTGAAGGCCAAATGATTGGCTTGAGTATCACATTAGGGGCTCTGGAGTCCGACTGCCCCCTCCTGCTGTTGATGGGCAAGAAGGCATGCCAATCTACTTAACTAAGGCGACTACAATATCCCTGAAGTCCCAGGTCATTGCTGACACCTGGGTCCATGTTAACATCCCCACAGGATATCTGTTGTAAGTCTGAGGCCTAGACAACCCATCCACAAAGGAGGTTCTAACCTGCCCAGGGATCCTAGATCCAGCTTTTGCCAGATCTATATTGGTGCTGTTGGTCAACCTTAATGACAAACCCAAAAATAGTAGGTCCAAACAGTCCTGCCGCCTATGCCTGCCTACTACCAGTGGAAGCTATTAACAATGTCAAAGCTTTAGGGACTTGAGAGATTTCAGCTTGGAAGCTCCACCATCGGTTAATCTAATCAATGCTAATATCAGAAAAGACCTCTTGGACGACCAACAACATAAGGTTCAAGAGTTGTTGGAAGAGTATCAAGACCTATTTTTGACCTCAACCTATGACCTGGAAGAATTAATGAAGTCCTACACCATGTGAAAACTGGGGACGCTCCCCCTTTCTGGTCCTGACCTTACCAAAAGAGCAAGGTTGAAGAAGCCCAGGTGACAGTTGAAATCAAACAACTACTTGATGCCAGACTCCTGGTACCATCGCGCAGCCCTTGGCCTTTCCTATTATGCTGGTTTGAAAGAAGGACAGCAGCCACCGGGTGGTGATGGACTATTGATGACTCAACTCCATCACCAAAAAGGACAGCTACTTTCTGCCCCAAATTGACAATTCCCTCCATCTTCTCACCGGATCCCAGTACTTTTCCGCCATGGACCTTGCCAGCGGATATTGGCAGGTTGAGCTCGCCTGAAGATTGGGCTAAGTGTGTGCTCATAGCCAACGAAGGACTATTCAAGACCACTATGATGCCCCAGGGCCTTTGTAACGCCCCAGCCACTTTATAACGTGCCATGGATGGGATCCTTGGGGACCTGAAGCTTTCATGAGTCCTATTCTACCTAGATTACATTACCATTTTCTCACATTCATTTAATGGGTACATCAAGCATCTACGGGAGGTCTTCAATCAGCTACAAAAGGCGTCCATAAAGCTTAAACTTCGAAGTTCTCTTTCTTCCAATCTGAACTAGAGTTCCTGGGACACAAGTCTTCTAAGGACAGCATCCAGCCTATACCGGACAAGCTTAACGTCATATACAAGATGACACGCCCCCAGAGCTTAATGGATATTCAGGTATTCTTAGTCATAGTGAGCTATTATCATAAGTTTATCCACCAGTTTGCTGACCTCGCTGAGCCACTGTTCTACCTCCTGTAGAAAAACGTTCTGTTCAAATGGCAGCCTGAACAAGAACAGGCTTCTAATGACTTGAGAACCGCTCCATGTACTAAACCCATTCTAGTCCATCTGTGCTTCGACCAGCCCTTCTGCTGTTTACAGATGCAAGTGATGTTACTGTCAGGGCAATCCTAGCCCTACATGATGAGACTCAAGTCGATCATCCCATGGCCTATTTTAGTAAGATGCTGAGTTAAACTTAACGGAACTACAGCGTTACTGAAAGGGAGTGCCTGGCTGTCTTGCTAGCCATCAAACATTTCTGGCC
The DNA here is from genome assembly GCA_022478985.1 of Massospora cicadina. Classification (NCBI taxonomy): domain Eukaryota; kingdom Fungi; phylum Entomophthoromycota; class Entomophthoromycetes; order Entomophthorales; family Entomophthoraceae; genus Massospora; species Massospora cicadina. The sequence goes on from JAKSZP010001348.1 coordinate 201,630, forward strand.
TTATCTCTACGGTACTCATTTTACTATTATTACAGACCATTCCTCGCTCCGGTGGTTCAAGCAAATAAAGAAGCCAGATGGCTTATTAGCCAGGTGGGCTTTATGACTGCAAAGCTATAATTTCACCATCATCCATCGTGCCAGCGTGATTCACCAAAGCTCTGACAGCCTCTCTAGGATGCCATTACTAGCAGTGTTGACCCATGAGGAGGACTGGCTGTATGATCTAATAGGCTGACCTGAGCAGTGGGAGTTGGAAACCCCTGAGTTTCAAGCTGAACTCTGAAGGATGACTTGAGACACTCAAATTAAGGATGGGCTGCTTTATAAGAAGATCAATAAGAAGTGGCTCCCTTATGTCTGCCCCTCCTCCCAAACTGATGTTATTCTAGAGGGCCATTCCGCTGTGGGATATGGGTCCGTTAAGAGGACTCATGAATGGCTGAAGTCATGATGCTACTGGGACCGAATGGTAGAAACTATCCAAGAGGTCCTGGAAGCATGTATGACTTGCTGGTCTCAAGACTGAGCCAATCCTCAATTCCAACATTCAGTTGTCACCCCGACTGGGCCCTTCAATGTAGTTAGCATTGATGTGGCGGGCCCCCTTCCCACTGGGTTGCATGGCCATAAGTATATTATCCTAGCTGTGGACTACTTGACCAAGTGGGTTGAGACGATTTAGGTCCCAGCTGCCACTGCCAAAGCCCTCTTCCTTGTTTAATCTGTTTTCACCAGCATGGGTGCCCCCAAACCTTACTTTCAGACAGTGGATTGAACTTCACCTCACAGGTAGTACAATAACTTACCTCGCTATTTGGTACTACCCAGAGTTTTGCTGCCCCTTGCCACCCCTTTATTAATGGAACAGTAAAACGTGATAACGCAACTCTTATTTCCATTCTACAAAAATTAGCTGCCTCAGATTCTTCCCATTGGAACCACTACCTACCCAGCGCATTGCTTGCCTACAGGGTAAGCTGCCACTGAGTCATCAAGATGTCCCCATTTGAAGCCCTATATGGGCGGGCACCTTGGCTACCAAGTAGCGTCCAGCCATTGCTCAAGACCTCCACACCTGAGAACTCCAAATTAACTATGAGGTCCTTAGCCAAAGAAATTGTCCAGCTTCAAGCCCTAGCCACCCAAGACATTGTCACCACTACTGGAAGAGAGACATCCCGATTTAATCTCAGATGACCCTCTTTACCAATTTTTCAACTAGGTGACCTTGTTCTCTTCTATCACCATTGACCTGGAGGCTGACAAAATAGCTAGATGTTAATTGGTCTGGACCCTATAAGGTTATTCATAGGGTGAATTCTGAGTAGTCCATTGCCAATGTCAACCAAGGGACCATAGTCAATTGGGTGCATGGTTGGTTCCTTTGGCTGTATTCTCCCCTCCAACAGGATCTTGAGGGGGTGTTGTTGGAATTCAAGATAACAAATGAATCAAATTCCCCACTTCTAGATCAGGCCATACCAAATTGGTTCCCAAACCTATCCAAGTGAAATTGACTTCAGGATCCTCCTCCCCAATTCCTGAGTCACGTGGGGTGACGTTTCCACCAATTCGGTCAGGTGGGTGGCAAATTCCATTGAGGATGCCCACAAGGCAGCCAATCTGGAAATCCAGAGAGATCCTGTATGGATGGGGCCCCAATGATCCCTGAGGCACCGTGTCCTCACTCACCCTATAAATATTGAATCCTTTTAAACTTAATAAACACAAATAATATCCTAACCAATTTTCTGCTTCCTTCTCAACCTTTTCTGTTAATTAGCAGCTTTGAGCCACCTTTGGACCTCAGCACCATTCTAGAGAAATGTAGCGCCAACAAATTCCTGAGCTGAGACAAGGGTCTGAGCGTTTTGCACCTCATTTGTGCCAACCTGAGCATATTTGGATTGTACCCAGCGCTGGTCCAAGATGTGCTTGAGGTCAGAAAGGGCCTGGAGTTTAACCTCCTGGACCTTTTGTCATCCGTCCTTGTCCTTGAGGTTGGTGCTTATTATCAAGTCATGTAAACATGACACTAAGACCATCATGGTAAGATTAAAGTTCTCAGGAGCTGAGTTTTTTGAGAAAAGGCTGAACGCTACTTGGGAACAGGGGAGCAAGTCCATATAGAGCTTCAAAGGGGGAAATTTTTATGGCTTGATGGTAGCTTATTCTATAGACAAGAAAAGTGCTGGGTACATAATTATTCCAGCGAGCAGGGTCAGAGGCAGACATATTCCATAATATAGAGACAAGGGCACCATCAGCGCGTTCCACTGCCCCGTTAGTGGATGGGTTGTAGGGGTCAGCAAAACTTTGGTTTGTGCAAAAAAATGAAGTAAGTTATTGGACTAGCTGCGAGATAAAATTTAACCCATTTTCTGAAAGTAAGGTTTGTGGACATCCATTCTGGATGAAAACGGATAGAATAAGGAAGAGAGCCGTGGCTTTTGCAGTGGCAGCGGGGACCAAAATTGCTTTGACCCATTAGTCAGATGTCCATGGTTAGGAAGATATATTTATGACTGTGCAACCCAGTGAATAGAGGGCCTATCATATTAATGCTAATGACTTTGAAGGGTCCCGTAGGGGCAACGACTGAGTGTTGTAACGAGGACTGGCCCAGTCTTAAGATTGTCAAGTCATACAGGATTCCAGAACCTCTTGGATATCCTAAACCATTTGGTTTTAGTAACATCGTGTTTTCAGCCATTTTTTAGGTTTCTTAACTGCCCCATGTCCCACCGTAGTATGATCCTCTAGGATAACGCCAGTTCATGGAGTAAGGGTTGACACAAGGGAGTCATTTCTTATAGACTCTCTTATATAGCAACCCATCCTTGATCTGAGTGTCTTGTGTCAACTTTTGGAGCTCAGCCTAAATCCCAGGAGTTTCTTACTCCCAGTGTTCAGGTCGACCAATCAGATCATGCAGTCAGTTTTTCTTGGGGGTCAAAGCAGCCATCACGGCATCCTAGAGAGGCTATTGGAATTTTGGTGTATTGTGCCCATGAAATGAACAATGGTGAAATCATAACTCTGCAGTCTTAAGGCCATTTAGCTAAACGTCCATCTGGGTCCTTCCTCTTCTGGAGCCACCAGAGCAAGGAATAGTTGGTGACAACGGTCAAGTGGGTGCTGTAGAGATAGGGCCAAAAATACTTAATTGCTAGCAAGACAGCCAGGCATTCCCACTTGGTAATGCTATAGTTCATTTGGCCTTATTCAAAGTCTTGTTAAAATAGGCCACTGGGTGGGTAACTTAATTTGTCATGCTGGGCTAGGATGGCCCCAATGGCAACATTACTCGCACCCATGAATAACAGGAATGGATGTTCAAAGCTTGGGTGGACTAAAATGGTTTTATTGCAAAAAGCGGTCCTTGACGCATTAAAAGACTGTTCTTCTGACCGCCACTCAAAAGGCACGTTCTTCTGCAGGACGTAAAATAGGAGCTCAGCTAGGTCAGCAAACTGAGGGATAAATTGAAAATAATAACCCACCATGCCAAGAGATACCTGAATATCCCTTAGGCTTTGGAGGCATGACATCTTTTCTATGGCGTTGACTTTGTCTGGTATGGCTGAATGCCATCTTTTTAGACCTTTTGTCCCAGAAACTACATTTCTGACTAGAAGAACTTCGAAGGTTTGAGCTTTGTTGAAGCCTTGCAAGGCTGATTGAAAACTTCATGAAGATGCTCTAAAATCCTTTAAAAGTTTGTGATAAGACATTGATGTCATTGTGATAAACAAGGACATACTATAGATGGAAGTCCCAAAGGATCCTATCCATAACGCGTTAGAAAGTGGCCGGCGCATTACAGAGGATCTGGGGAATCCTTGTGGGCTTAAATATCCCTTTGTTGGCTATGAGTGCATAATTGGATCACTCTTTAAGGGAAAGCTCCACTTTCTAATATTCACTGGAAAGGTTCTTTGCAGAAAATCACTACAATCCAGCGGGCAGTCAGAGAGAGACATCATTTGAGGCAGAGTACAACTGTTTTTCTAATGATGGAGTTGAGCTGTCAAAATTCCATCACCACCCAATAGCTGCATTCCTTATTCCAAACCATCAGGAGAGGAGAGGTCCAAGGGCTGCATAAAGGCACCAAGAGTCCAGCTTTGAGTAGTTATCTAAGATCCACTACCACCTGGGTTTAAACAAACTTACTTTTTCAGTAAGGCTGGGACTAGAAGGGGGAGCGTCCCTAGTCTCTACATGGTGTAGAACCACATTCATGTTTCTAAAGTTGTGGGTTGTGGCCAAAATAGGTCTGAATACTCCTCCAATAAATTTTTGAACTTTGCGCTGTTGGTTTTCAAGAGATACTTTCTGATACTGGTGTCAACCAGCGCCACTGACAGGGGCGTTCCAAACCAAAGTCCCTTAGGATCCCAAAAATATGGACATTATTGACTGCCTCTACAGGTAGGAGGCAGAGATATGTGGCGGGACTGTTTTAGCCTACTACCCTGGGTCTGTCAGTAAGGTTAACCAACAATACTGATATAGATCCAGCTTAAGCAGGATCTAGAATTCCCAAACAGGTTAGAACCTCCTTAGAGGATGGATCATCTAGGCCTCAGATTTTCAGCAGGTATCCAGAAGGGATGTTAACAAGGACTCAGGTGTTGGTAATGATTTGGGACTTGGATTTATAGTGGTCACCTTAGGTAAATAGCTTGGCTGCTCTCTTATCCATCAACAGCAGGTGAGGACAGCTGGACCTGAGAGCCCCTTAAATGATATTTAAGTCAGTCAATTCAGCCCTCACCTATAGTAGGTAATCTTGGGCCTTGACCTCTATCTTAGAGTCGCAGGAAGTTTCAAATATTAGGGGGGCCTGATGTTCCAGAAGAGATAAAGTCAGTCATCATAATGAGCTACCGCTGTATAGTCTCAGAGAAACTGAGTTCCAAGAAGTAGGGCAAAGCTCAGTTTATCCACATGATGGTGGGGTAATTGCAGAGAACTTTCCAAATCAAATAGGTAGGGAAGAATAGGACCCTATAGATTGGGTATATTGTGGGACAGCCGTGCCATACTCCATATATTGTGTTAAGTCCATAACGATCTTGATACACTTCATTAATTTTGATGATATAACGTTCATGTGGGGAACCACTGTCAATTATGGCAAGAAAAGGAATTTTGTGAACTTAAATGCTGACGTGGGTAACCAGATTTTTTTAAACTGGAAAGTAGCGTGAGAAACATGGGAAAGTCATTGGAAGAAGAGTAAGCAGTATCAATTTTTTATATCAACGGGTATTAAAACTTCTTCTTCAGGTATGATAGCACCAGGTTCATTTAAGGTCGCGGATTATTCTTGAGGCGTGGTAATAATGTCAACATGGTGCGCCTTGTCCTTCATGCTGAAGGCCCTTTTCCCTCCTCATTGCAAGTTGTTTCCAGCAAGCCTTAGCGCTGTGTTGGAAGCCATTGCAGTAGGTGCATTGAGGTCAAGGTTTTTCTGGCTTTTGACCACATGGACCCAAGGACAGTTGGAGGAGCCTGAAGTGGTAGCCATGGAGTGCAGGGCCAATGCAGGGATCTCGTTAATCGCTCCCATGATTTCTCAAATTCATGTGAAACTGTTCTTTTAGTCGAACATATTCATTTGAACCTTAGTGTCAGGGACTAGTGTACTACTGACCTGGTTGGGAGTAGCTAACCATGAGTTTATCATAACCAAGGGGTTTATCCCAGTATGACAAGGACACTAGAGGTGTCCAGGTATAAGGAATGGTGGGTAAGCTGGTATGGGAGTTTCTTAAAGACATGGCTTTAAAAGGAGAAAGTTGGAAGGGCGTTTCTTGTAGGCTGGGGTGGTAGATCGGTAATGATAACACTTTAGTAAATAAACTTAATAGTGTTTGCATTATAAGAATAATTTTATTGACCGCAAAGATTAACCAAATGAATGCCTTGGTTTTATATACCATCCAACTTCCTATACTTACCTAAGCCTAATTGATTTTAAACAGTGCACTATTCTTCTCTGAAGCTTATGGGATTGCAACTTACATGTGCTTTAAAAGGCAGTGGGAATCGTCTCAGTCTCATCATAAATTCGTTTTGGTGCGATTAATTGACTGAATACTATTGCAAATAAACTAATTTAAACTATTAATCGGATATTTTTACTACAATCATTAATTTGATATGCAATTATTCGATCTAACTTCATCACATATCATATTGATCTGACTGACAATATCTATAATCTTAGGAATTCCACTAATGTCAGGATTTACCCTGAAATCATCCCCCACCAAGGCTGAAGCTACCTGCGAGGCCTTCTTCCATTTATTTAATAGCTTGCCTGCATTCTTTAAGTTCTCCTCAGGCTCCCAAGTGCTCTCTTCTGAAAAAAATCCAGCCCACTTAACCATATATTGCCCTTTACCATGGTGTGTTCTTCTCCCTTTAATAGCCTCCACCTCATACTCAGGACAGGGACCTTTAATCAGTGGTGGTGCTAGCTCTTTGACTTTCTGGTGTGGTAGGGAGATTCCTTCTTTTTATTGCAGGAGGTAACGATGGAATACATTGTGGATTTTCCAACCTTCAGGCAATTCAAGATGGTAAGCCTCCTTTCCTATAACTTCTGTGACCTTGTATGGCCCTACGCGCCGATGGGCAAGTTTCTGACATGGTACATCCAAAAGAATATTTCGAGCATCCAGGTAAACTTGGCTACCTACTTCCAACACCTTACCAGGCACACGCTTCTTATCTGCAAAGTCTTTGTAAGTATGTACTGCTCGGTTCATATTAGCCAAGAAAAGTTCATGAGTTTGATGAATGTTCCATAAAATTTCCCTCCCCAGGGGGTTATCCCGCTTCAACAGATTGTAATGGTTCCCAGTTCACATCATACCCATAAATAGCTTTGAACGGTGACATTCCAGTTGAAGAGTGATCTAGAGTGTTATAACAGAACTGGATCATAGGCAACAACTCAACCCAGTTGTCCTGCTCTGCATTAACATAGCATCTCAGGTACTGCTCCAGCACCTGATTAACTCTCTCAGTCTGTCCATCAGTCTGCGGATGGTATGCAGTGGATAAACATCTCTTGATTCCAAGGTCTACAAGGAGCTGTTTTCAAAAATTTGATGTCAATTGAAGCCCTCTGTATGAGATCACCTCCTTGGGAGTAACATGATGCAGGAATACATTTCTCAAAAACAGATGAGCTATCTCTTGAGCTGTGACATCGGTAATAGTTGGGATAAGTTAAGAAATTTTAGTAAATCTATCTACCACCACCAACACTGCATTGAATCCTTGGGAACGGGGTAGCTCTACTATAAAATCCATGGATAATGACTCCCATGTCTTTTGTGCGATTGAAAATGGCTGTAATTGTCCTTCAGGAAGTCCTCTACGAACCTTGGTGCGCCCACAGACCTCACATCCTGCCACATATTTTAAGACATCCCCTCTAAGACCAGGCCATCGGTAAGTTCTTTGAATCAGTTGGATCATTTTATTCTTCCCAGGGTGTCCTGCCATGCCTACATCGTGGTGCTCACGCATGACATCCAATCTTAAAGGTCCTTCTGGCACATAAAAAAACCTTTTTATAATACTAACTGACCCTTTAATGAGTAACCCTTTTTGTACCACACACTGTCTAAGTTTTGAATGAGATCATTCTTCACATTCTGACAGAAAGCATCATCATTTTGAACATCCAAAATCTCATCTCCACGGCCCACTAGCTCAAGATGAGATAATAATGCAGCGGGATCCTTGGTCTTCAGAAGCACTGTGTATTAAACTTGGTAATTTCCCCCTTCAGGGATCATGTCAGGACGCCGGCTTAAGGAATCTGGAACCATATTAATTTTCTTAGGTTTGTAACCAATGTCTAAGTTATAATCCGCCAGAGTAAGTGTTTATCGTGCCTGAAGCTGGTTCAATTGCCGTGTTGTGAAAAAAGTAAGTCAAGTTTTTATGGTCTGTTAAAAACTTTCACTGGGTACTTTGCCCCACACAGGTACTGGCACCAGTGTTTGAGACATTGAACAACAGCCAAAATTTCCTTGTCATAGATAGGATAGTTGCATTCCGCTGGGATGAATTTATTGGAATAGTAGGCTACAGGATGCAGCCTACTATCATCCCCTCCTGCAACAAACCCCCCAAGAGCGTATCCTGAAGCATCAGTCTCATCCACAAAGGGCTTTTCATCAGTGGGCATTGCCAACACAGGTGCAGAAACAAAGGCAGCCTTCAAGTCAGAAAAAGATTTTTCTGCTGCCTGAGACCATTTATATGGAACATTCTCTGATGTAAACTGTGTTAAGGGTAACTCAATAGAAGAAAAGTCTTTGATAAAATCCCTACAAAAATTTGCCAAGCCTAAGAAACTATGAACATCCTTCTGGCTATTAGGTGTAGGCCAAGATGTGATGACATCCACTTTGCTAGGTGACATGGTGAACTCATTCCTGCCCACAACATAACCAAGAAATTCAACTTCCTCCTGTGCAAACTCACATTTTGATAGCTTCACATGCAAGTTGTACCTTCCAAGTTGTTCAAAGACCAAATTCAAGTGCAGTAAGTGTTCCTTCTGCGTCTTACTGTAGATCAAAATGTCATCAAGGTAGGCTACGCAGAAGTGGTCCAGATAGCCACCCAGCTCCGTATTAATCATTTGTTGAAAGGTACTAGGTGCGTTGCACAACCCAAATGGCATCACCAGATACTCAAATAGCCCAAATCGTGTCTTAAACGCTGTTTTCCACTCATCACCTTCTTTTATCCGTATCTGGTTGAATGCATCCCTCAAGCCAACTTTGGAAAAGATTCTAGCTCCAGACAATTGGTCACTCAAGTGATCAGCATCAGGTAAGGTATACCGGTTCTTTATGGTTATATCATTGAGCTTCTGGTAGTTTATACATGGCCGTAGTCCACCATCCTTCTTACTAACAAACAACAAGGGTGATGAACAGGGAGAGCAGGAAACCCGTATGAACCCCTTCTCAAGCATTGTATCCAGATATTCTCTCAGGGCAGTTGTTCCCTCTTATTGCAACTATAAGTAGGTTCATGGGTAGGCTGCTTCCCTTCTAGTAAATCAATCGCGTGATCAAAGGATCCATGAGTTGGTAGTTGCTTAGCCTCCTCCTCTCCAAAAAGTGAAGCCCATTTTGAGAGATACTCAGGGATCTTTCCTTTGCAAGGCTCCAATGGACCAACCTGATTTAAAGTTGTGGACATGTCCAAATTTTTATGCTCTTCTAACACACACTCAAGGAGTTTATCCTTTAACTTAATTGTGATAGAGTTCTGTCCATAATTGTGCTGGAGCTCAACCTGTGTCCACCAAGAATACCCAAGAATTACAGGATGGGGTAAACTACGCAGGACCCAAAACTCAACTTTCATTCTACTTACCCCAAACTTCAAGTCAATGTGACGTGAGCAGCGGTAAGCTAAAGACTGTTCATCATTTCCCAAGGTTACTTTAAATTAAAGGTTTCTTTGCATGCAAGCCCAAAATTTTCACTGCATGCTCTGAGATGAAGTTCCTTAAGGCCCCACTTTCCAGCAAAGCCATAGTTTTCAAACACTTCTTTCCAACATGTAAGTTCACACTTAATAATGGATAAGACTGATTATCATTCTTTAATGAGGAAACGATGGTCTGGGGGTTTCTCTTCTTGTAATTCCCTTGAATACAGCATTCTTCTAGTCCGCGAACACTCACCATTAGATTCTGTGTGATATCAATGACTTTTTTAATGGCAGCGTGGTGGGATGATGTCTGATTAATTCTGCTAAGCGGCTTCCTAACCCTTGTCTAAAGTAAAGTGCTCCCATTTCTTCATCTAACTCTGTCTTCTGAAAGATATCCAGGAATATCTTTATGTATACCTCAACAGTTTTCCCTTCTTGCTGAAAAAACATCAAGTCTATCTTGACTCTAATCTAGTATTAGTGTGGGTTGCTGCTGCTAACAATTGACTTTTGAATTTCTCATATTTAGTGTACACATTATCATTCTCTTCTAGGTTACTTATAAACCAACTCAGCGCATCACCAGTGAGTTGTGAACCCACTTCCATAATTTTCCGTGAATCATCTGAATAGGTCTCAGGATAAGCTGTAAAATATGCCCCCAACAACGTAAGATCTTCTTTTTTCAGCTAAAGATAATTTTTTATGCAAGGGAACTGTAGGGTAAGTCATAGGTGTATGGTTGGACACACTAACTGTCTGCACTTGACTGAGTCCTAAAGCTCCTTTATAAGTTCTTTTATCTTTCTTTACTGGGGAAAAAAATCCGCACTAGCATTTGGTAACTTCCCATCAACAAGGCATATAAAAGCCCCCAATAAAAACGCGGTGGGATATTTATTGTAAATAGTGGCAATCAAATTGTCAGGGACTGGTGTACTACTAACCTGGTTGGGGGTAGCTAGCCATGAGTTAGCATAACCAAGAGGTTTAGCCCAGTATGACAAGGACACTAGAGGTGTCCAGGTATAAGGAATGGCGGGTAAGCTGGTATGGGAGTTGCTTAAAGACATGGCTTTAAAAGGAGAAAGTTGGAAGGGCGTTTCTTGTAGGCTGGGGTGGTAGATCGGTAATGATAACACTTTAGTAAATAAACTTAATAGTGTTTGCATTATAAGAATAATTTTATTGACCGCAAAGATTAACCAAATGAATGCCTTGGTTTTATATACCATCCAACTTCCTATACTTATCTAAGCCTAATTGATTTTAAACAGTGCACTATTCTTCTCTGAAGCTTATGGGATTGCAACTTACATGTGCTTTAAAAGGCAGTGGGAATCGTCTCAGTCTCATCATAAATTCGTTTTGGTGCGATTAATTGACTGAATACTATTGCAAATAAACTAATTTAAACGATTAATTGAACAATTTCACTACAAGCATTAATTTGATATGCAATCATTCGATCTAACTTCATCACATATCATATTGATCTGACTGACAATATCTATAAATTTAGGAATTCCACTAATGTCAGGATTTACCCTGACACTTGGAATAGGATCTCAACACAAAGTTGACAGTGATATTGACATTATTCAAGGTAATATGATTGGCATTAACCAAGTATTATACTTGGGCATAAAACATTTGTCAAACTCCATGGGGCTCTCTCCTTTACTCAGGCAGATACCCATGAATGCTTGTTTTTCAATTATCCAGGGTTTGATCACTGCTAAATTATTAGATTAAGGATGTACGGACCTGTTCCCAAGTGTTGCATTTTTTCAAGTGGGGAGTCATGATCTCCTGAGCAGTGCTGAAAAGCAGGCAGTAGTGGATATGCTTCACTTTCTGAAAGTCAGTGGCCTCTTCCATAGAACTCTCATATGCATACAGGAAAGAGGCCATGCTTTTCTATCCAGGAGTGAACCTTTCCTTAAAACTAGGCTTAAAGCTAGTTACAAGAGGAGTGGAGACAATATTAACGCCAAGAATTGGTGCAGGCTCAGAGATCTCAGTCTATACATAGTCGCGTGGGACCTGCTGGTCCATCCGTCATCTTAGGCCCTCAAGGTCCTCTTAGATATCGTCACAAATTCGGTTGAGGAAGGAAATGGAAGCCTTATGGGCATCCTGCTCCTTTAAGACTTGAATATCGGCGCCCTGAAGGAGAAGCCTGGCTCTCAAGTGTGGTCAAATGGGTCCCAAACCCTCAACAGGTTTGCTTGAGCTGAGATATGTGGCTATCTATAAGCTTGGTGAGGTGCTAAAATTATCCACTTCATCCAATAATGCCTCAATGGAGACCTTAGGGTCGAGGGGAACTCAGTCTACTCAGATTTTGCATCTATAGGCTACATTCCAAATTTGATTATGTAAGGTAGCTAGGACTGCCAAAAATCCTTTCACCAAGGGTCATCAGGGTCTCCGGGGTAGGTGCCATAGGGCTAGAGGGCCCTTGAGGCCCACAGGGACTTTCAGGTCCTTTGATTCCTCACGTCCTTTGGGACCTTTGCCCACCTAGGCCCTTCAGGTCCTTCACTCTTATAGGTGTAGTCATGAGAGGCCAGATCTCAATAGTGTTCTTGAAGGCTCCATACCATATCTTCAACTTGGTGGAGGCGCTGGTTCCAAGCAACCACGAGGTGTTGGATATTCTGATGCAGTTGGTCTTTGAGGTAGCCAGAAATTCCGCTATCCAACACCACAATCTGGCCTCAGGCTTGGTTAATTAATTGTTGCTTATTAATAAATGGCCTCTTGGTTGTTGTGGATGAAGGAAGAGGCAATTTTGTAAAAATTGATAACATGGGAATGTAAGGTTTAGGTGAGCCTCAGTTGTCAGGATACTACATGATGGTGAAACCTGATTAAGTGTAGGAGGTGATGAATATCAGGGTGACCAAAGTTCCAAAGGTAGCACTCAGTTCCCAGGGTCAGTTCTCTCGCTGGAAGCTGGGACAAGGTAAAGATCCCGCATGGTAGATGGCACTGAAGAGGCGTGGGAGCGGCTGGAATGGGCACCCACATAGCAAATGCCATTTATTACTCGTTGAAGAATATAGTTAAGTTTCTTGTATTGAAGTTAATACTTTTTTCTATCATTTGAGGACAGGTAAAACTAGAACGTAACCTGTGATTCTAAACTTTCAGGCTGCGTGGGCAGAACTTCATACCATAAGGTACTAACTATCAAGCAATGGTTCTTGATTGATCAGCAAGTTGATCTTCGTGACTGCTAGTATTCTCCATTATTCATGATAGATGTTTTCATTTAGGACAGCTCAGAGCCCCCCGTAGTGAGCACCACTTCTCCCAGCATAACAGTTCTCTTGACTGTCTTAAAGTCCTAAAATGGGTTTGAAGCTAAATTAGCGGATAGGTCAAAATATAAAAGATGTAGAGAATATATACTAGTTTTATTGAGTTAGAAAGCGTCAATATTTATAGGGCGTATGGGGACATGGCGCCTCAGGGACCATTTGTAGACCCCGTAGGATCAGGATCTTCTACTCCCTTCTGGATCAATCACCAGGACAGCGCCCTCATTGTACAGCATTGTTCTCATGAACGCAGCATTGGGGTGGCACCTCTCGTGACTTAGGAAGTGGGGGTGGCATCCCTGAAGGTGATTTCATTGATTCTCATATGTGTGATGCTTACTGATCAAATCTAGTTTTGGTGCCTTCAGGTTAAGGTTCCTTTTGCGCTGGTTTAGGAGTTGATATTTCAAGGCTTAATTCAGGAGCAGGGATTACAGCTTGCTCGTCATCTTAAATCCCAACACCCACATTCACAGGATTTAAATTCTCTTAGCACGCACACATTCCAACAAAATAATCCAAACTTTAATCCCATGGTAACGTTGTGTTTTCAAGCCTTTATGGTTTGAGGACAGATGGTTGACCACTTAAGTTTGGTTACTTCACTTCAAACATCCACGTTACGTGGGACATGGGATATCTTGATAAAAGCTTCCTAGCAACTCATATATTCCCAAATTACTCCCAATCTAATGCTCACAGTTAAGAGTCTGCCCCAGAAACACTGTTAATGAAAGCTCCTGTAGCTTTCCTCTTATTTTGGACACCTTAAACCTGTGACTCGTGAAATTATATGGTCAGAGTATCTCTTATCTCCAGTTATTATTTAACATGGGATTTTAAACCAGTGGTCAAAGTAGAGGTAGAGTAAAATGAAGAGGAAGAATATGAGGCAGAAGAATCAGAAGAGCGATATGTAGAAATGAACTTTGAGGATGAAGATTTCGCTAAAGAACCATTAGAGGTGGAAATTCAAATAGACCCTAAAGATCCAACTATAGCTTCTTCTCATATATACTTAAGACCCAGATTAAAGATGAGCTCCAGAGAATACCAGTCAATGAGGATTTTTCAGATGTGCATTTTCATCTGACTATCAAATCCAGGGGCGGAACTTTAGCTTATGCTTGGACAAAAGCTAAGCCCACTCAGTTTGTACTTATATATAAGTGTAGCCAGAAGCCCCCTGTGGTTTACTCAGAAATTACTCTCATATGTTCAATCACTAAATTATATAGGTTGGACTTGATTATTTCATATTCTCTATGCATATTACAACGGGACAGCAGGAAGTCACATTAAATGTCTTGGTGGACACTGGTGCACCTGGGAAAATCGACATAAAGGTAGTGAATGCTTTATGCTTCCAGTTACCACATGGTCCATTCTTATAGTGCCTCCCACATCCCTATGGTCACACTGCCACTTTGTATAAGTCCTGGGGAGCCCCCCTGTTCCTCAATAGGGAGGACCATCCCTTTAGAACTAATAAGGGGCAAAGAAGCCTGCGCATTACCTCACGAAACATGGCGATATAGCCCATGTGGTTGATGAGAGGTGGGTGACAGCTTACCCCTTGAAGGTTGCTCCTTTTTTCCTCTTCTCATCACCAATGAGTGTATGGAGAGGATCAAGGGGTTTTGTCAGAAGCTGGTGGTGGCCAAGAGCCATCGCTAACAACAAGTATGTAGCTCCCTACATTGACAGAAGGTATCCTCATCTAGTTCAAGTCCCATAAAATAAAATTAAATTATTACCATATGATTAATGAATTATTCAAATCACCCTCTTAATCAAAATCGCCTCTCTGACCCCCGTCATGTTGCCAATGAAAGCAATACCACTCTAAACAGGTTTGGATGGGCCAAACCTATTTGATTTGAAATGGGACCGCCCATACCTGCCCTGTCCTTGGGCGCGCCCTGTCAGCCATTTGGTGTATTATTGATGGATTACGAGGCAGAATTATGTAGGAAACTTTTTGTAAAAAAATCAAAACTGAAAAGGCTGGTCAAGCCAGATCTGAATCAACATCAGTAGGTATTTAGTGTGTCAGTCCGCTGTTCATCTTCCATAAAGATATTCTTAAGTCATTTTATTCCACTTTCCCTATACCTTATATGTTGAGATTATAGGGCAGGAGTCCCCAACTGGGACTATCAATCCATTTTCCTTATCTACTTCCCTTAGTTAAATTGAAAATAAAATCTTGTGATTTTCCCATATTAATTGAATTTAGTAATTAGCAAAACCAATTTCCAGCTATGTGTGCCAACTTTGGAACAGCCTGGAAGGTGGTGGTATTTTCTCTATTCACTTTTTATCAAACTGTGCTGATTCCTGTACCAGCGGTATTTTTAAATGTTGCTTTAGGTATCAACTCACCCTGGGTGCCAGCACGGTATTATTATCAGAAAGCTCCATGACATAATGGAGCGACCCCAATTTTATCCTTCTCCACCCTCCTCTATAAGTGAGATAATGTCTTGGTTCTATTTAATGAGCATAAGCTTAAACCATTGGTTAGAATGGTTTTTTAGAAGGGCAACTCATTCTATGAATCAAAGCTTCCATGCTGCGGCTAAAGATTACCTTTTAACCCAGATAATTGTGGTTATTACCTCCATTCCAAGCGTAGAAGTTCCCAGCTCTTTTGCCTAGACACAGAAGTCCCAACATGGCGGAGCGAGTGTGGGTGTGTTGTTTGTTCCAGTCCCCATTCCGCTCCCTCCCCAAGTTGCAATATTTGTTTTGGTGGTTTAAACCCTTCTGTTGAGTCTGACGCCTTGTAAACCAAATAGTTCTGAATCCGTTGGTGCCTGTGTTGTCTGCAACGCTTTAAGAGGAGGTTAAGGTGATCCATTTAGCAGGAGCAACGGTTCCTTATCTTAAGGCTAATCCAGTGGATATTAAAGTTGTACTCCCTTTTGCCCAGTTAGGTTCCCTAAAGTTGCATATAACAATATCATTCTTACTTTTTGTTGTATGATTAAGATACAGTTGGTATCTCATATGTTATCTGTTAAAGATCTCCTGGATACAGGAGCATCTGGGAATTTTAAAACTTAAAATTTTCTCAATATATGGATATAGCTCTTGAGGTAGGATCTTCAGTACCAGGCGCTTCTTCAGCCCTGACTTGTTATGCGGTGATATGGCCTGTTCTCTTTTCTGTGCTTCAGTTTGGCTTGTGTGAGTTTACTGTAATGTCATATTTTTTGTTTCCAGTCATTTTGGGAGTAGGTTAGTAGCATAGGTAAAAAGCACATATCATCCTGGCGCCCACTCTCTTGTCTTTTTAAAACCTCCATTCATGTGGCAAGCTCCCACTCATTAATGCCTTATCCCTACCATATTTGTGGGCTTCCTCACAACAGTCTCTTCCCCTACTGATTTACCTCCCTTTCTCTACTGGATTTCTGCAATATAAGGACATCTTCAATATAGAGCGAGCCATTAACCTTCCCACTTATTCTGAGTATGATTTGGCCTTCCATCTGATGGTACAATTAGTTAACACTAAATGCCATCTGTATCCCTATGTGGAGCAAGAAAATAAGGCTTTAGATGTGTGGCTGAATGATATGCTTCAAAAGGGGTGGATAATGCGGAAATCCTTGCCCTTCAATTTCCCCATTGTTTTTGCTCAAAAGTCTGATGTTACTTTGCATCCCTGCATGGAACACAGCAATTCTGTGTAATATCATGGTGCATGATCCCTATACCCTTCCCCTTTACCAAACCATAATTCAGGTGATATCCAAATCCTGAATTTTCTCTAAGATGGACCTGGTGAACGCCTTCTGTCAAATTTGGATAGCTGAAAGCCAAGAGTGACTTATGTCTATTTAGAATAAAAGGGGTATTTCCTAGTTCCGTGTTATGCTCTTCAGCCTCATGTACGCGCTTGCCACCTTTCAACATCTTATTGGCAATTTTAGATGGATTGCTTTTCCTGCACGGTGGAATATAATGATAATATCTTGGTGTATTCACCTACTCCCAAACAGCATGTGAAGGACTTAGAGATGGTATTAACTTCACTGCAGAAGGAAGACCTATATGTGAAGCTGAATTAATGCAAATTTCTATGGAAGACGTTCTTTCCTGAGTAATCTGGTCTTAAAAGATAGGTATGCCATTCCTCCCAACAAAATCAATGCCATTCTTTCCAGCCTACATCCGCCACCCAGAAGCAGATGCAAAGTTTTCTGGATACCATTATTTTCTTGAAGACTTTTCTCATTCTCTCTCACAGTTGTCAGCGCCACTTGATCCTCTGACTTGGAAAAGTTCCCTTTAAATGAATAAATGAGTGGCGACAAGCACTTAGCAACAATCAAGGAAGTATTTGTGGTTCCCCAGTTCTAAAACATGCTGAACGTCTTGTACTTTTATAGTGTCTTGTGATGCCTCTGAGGATGCAGTGAGGGCAGTTCTGCTTCAGGAGCATTACGGGGTGGAATATCTTGTCGCCTACTTTTCAAATAGTTCTCCTCCTAAGAGAAATCCTGGGCCATGTATGACAAAAAGCTTTCTATGGTGTCATGGTCCCTCACCCACTGGCGGTATCTTCATTAAGGAGCATGGCATGAAGTGGTCGTCAGAATGGACCACCAGGCCCTAATGTACTTCAAGAAGCCACAAAAGTTGGCTCACTTTCAGGCCCAGATGTTTCAGTACCTATGCAGCTTCAATTTTAAGCATGAATTTGTGAAGGGTGCTCTGAACATTCTCTCTGATCTCTTGAGTCAGAATCCTTTCTTGAGACCTACAGACGATAAGGAACAATATCTGGTCATGGTGATTCCTCTTGCCCAGATCTTAGCCATTGCTTCTCCTGCAATTTCTAGTGATGACTTGGCTTTGTTTGCTTCTTTAATTTCTTGGGTACTGGCTGACCAGACGTGTTGTTTGGAGGGCTGGAGCTGTTTGACCAGCTGGTACTGTTAGTATACAAGTAAAACCCATTATTTGCTTCGGGAGGGGAGTTTCATGTTCATTAGTAGGGTATGGGTTCCTCCACAACTGCATGATGAATTTATCTCCGCCCACCATGGTACCCAGCGGTGGAGCACCCAGGGAATAAAAAGTGCCACTATTTGGTAAATCAGACGTTCAACTGCATGGATTTTCAAAGATATCCCGTCTTAGATCACCAGTTGTGTAATGTGCACATGAGTGAAATCCGATATATCAGGTAAAAAAGATCTTTTCCATCCTCTGCATCAGGTAGAGGTTTCATGGACCTAATTATCAGTCAACTTTGCTGTTGAGCTTCCTAGCTTCAATGGGTTCAATTTGATTATGATGGTTGTGGACCGCTTTACTATATTCTCCCTGTTTATTACTTATATCTCTGTTATCATCTCAGAAGAAACGGTCAGGTTTTTTTCACCTTGTATTTGTATGTTCTGCAAGCCTCAGGAGGTGGTAAGTGATAATGGCCAGTTTTCACCCACTTTTGGAGTCACTTTTGGCTATTTTTAAAATTGGGCTATGCCGTTCAACCATGTATCACCCCTGTCAGACAGCCAGATGGAGAGTGTCAACCAGATAAATGAGAAGAATCTCGCCTGAATTGTCTCTGCCGCTCAGGATACCTGAGCCAATAACCTTCCCCTGGTGCAGTGTGCGTAAAACAATGCTACACACTCATCAATGGGCGTTGCCCCTATGAAGCCACTCTGAGGTAAAACCCCTCATTCCTTAATGGTTTCTGCCTTCACCCATAAGTATCTGCTGCTGAGGAGCACTTGCAACAGATGCTAGTTTATGCAATCCTTGGTTCAGAAACATCTAATTAAGGCAATTGATAATTACAAGTGGTTTGAAGATTGCAAATGACTTCTGGATCATGAGATCAATGTGAGTCCTTAGTGTTACTGGATACGTGACACCTTCATATGAAAATTCTTCATAGAAGTTTGCAAGAAAATACTCCAGGCCTCACTTGGTGGGAGAAGATTTAGTAAATTGGGCCTTCCAGTTGGCCTTCCCCACCCATTGAAAGCAGCATCCCATCTTCCACGCTTCCCAGTTACCCCCTTTGAAGTGGGAAATGCTTGTTGTGCCAGAACCAATCCTGGTAGAAGTTTTTAAAGAATCCAAAGTTGATGCAATTTTGCATCGTGTAATTATACTGTTTGGTTCTTTAATTTCCATATGGAAGGAATTCCCTCCCTATGAAAACAGCTGGGTAAGTGCCGGTGACTGTGTAAATCTCCATTAGTTGGTGGAAGCCTTCCACGATGCCCACTCTAATGCTCCTCGTCCTCCTCAGAAGGTTAACTTCCTTATGGACATCAAATTTCTCAAGGCGCACAAGAACTTTGCACTCACCCACATTCCTGGTGGTGATTCTCCCCATGTCCAAAAAGAGAAAGACAATGTAAGTCCTGTGGAGCACCCCCTGTGCCTCAATAAAAACCATCCCTTTAGAACCAAGAAGGGGCAAAGAAGCCTGCTCACCACCTCACCAAACATAGCGATCTAGCCCATGTGGTTGATGAGAGGTAAGTGACCGCTTACACCCTAAGGTTGCTCCTTTTCCCCTCTTCTCACCACCAAGTAATTCGTGAAGAAGATCAAGGGGGTGTCAGGAGGTGGTAGTGACCAAGAGGTATCGCCACCATCAAGGATGTAGTTCCCCATCTTGCCAGAAGGCATCCCTACATAGTATAATTCTTATTATTTAGTGTAATTCAGTAATGAACAATATCAAATCTTTCAAATTACCATTAGGCTCAAAATTATCTCTAATTTCCCATCCTATCTCTAAAGAAAGCAAGTCTGCCCCAACAGGTTTTGGCAAGATGAGCACAATTGATAAAAAATGGGACCACCTATAACTTCCCTAACATCTACCCAGGTCAGCCATTGTGAAAAAAGTTTTGCCAGGTCACAAGGTGGAATCATGTGGGAAAAAAATTATAAAAAATCTGATACTGATATGGCCAGTCAAACCAGATTTAAGTCAACATCGACAGCTAATTAGTGTGTCAATTCTCCACTATAAAGTAAAAATATTCATCAGGAATCATTGCTAATTTCCCTATTCCCTAGATGTTGAGCTTGTAAGGCAGCAGTCACAACAGGTACTGCTGTCGCTCCAATTTTATTATCTCCCTTCTCTTAGTTTTAATAAAATAAATCTTGTATTTTCTAAATTTAATATAAAACTAAGTAATTTGAAATATTAATTTCCAGCTATGTGTGCCAACTTTAAGATTTCCTGAAAGGTGGTGGTACTGTCCCTAAATATGTTAATAAACCTGTGTGAATGGCTTTACCAGCGGTATTTTGGCTGTTTCTTTGGGTGGGCACTCACCCAGAGTGTCAGCACAGTCTTGTTATTATCAGCAAGCTTCATGACACTATGTAAGCCTCTCATGTTCAGTGTGCATGATTACGAGTTTATAGCCCAACTCTCTGTTATCCCAGAGTTGCTGTTCTTAATGGTCATGGGAGTGTGTTGGTGGCGCCGCCTATCTGTAAGCATTTACTTAGAATGAAACATGTTGGCATTCACCACACATACCCACTCTGGGTGAAATCCTCTTACTACCAACTTGGTCACAGATAACGCAGTGGCAGCAGTGCAGATTATCTGTCTTAAAGGCTGTACCTGGCCTTCCACTATGCCACAGATTCTTAAATCTTATATAGCCATATTTAACGTTGAAAACGCCAATAGAAATACTAAACATTCTGAGTTTGACTATACTTCTTGTTGACAGTGGAGCTCTAAAAATCAACAATATTGTACCCATATACAGCTCAGGGAGATCAAGCTCTCAAGATTTAACTGGACAACATGGTGGCTAAGGGGTGGATGATTAAGAAAACCTCCCCTGTAGCATCCCCTGCGGTTTTCTCCCAGTAACCCAATGGTACATTGCAACTCTGTGTGGTTTACAGCATCTGAATAACATCCCTGTCCTGGATCCATATCCTTTTCTTTGGAAGCTATTATATATTAAGATACTTCCAATTCTAATGTCATTTTTACTTAACCTAGTTAACATGTTACACCAAATTCAAGTTAAATCTTTCCAGGTTATGGCTGACAGCTATCCAGATGCAGTATGGTTTTTCAGTCCAAAGATTTGCCCTTTAAATTTAAATGTGCTCCAGAAATTTTCCAGTGCCTCATTGACAATGCTTTTAGGGATCTCAGGTTCTTCTGCACAATAGAATAAATTGATAACATTTAATTTACTCTCCCTATGTGGAGCAGCATGGCAAGCTTTTGGTGGATGAGGAGGCAGCCCTACATTAGGCTGTTTAGTTGCAAAACCATTCAGATAAGGGTTTTACAAGGACAAAATGCAGTTCCTTGGTAAATTAGTATTGAAGGATAATCATGCCATTGCACCTTCTAAGCTGGAAGCCATTCACTCTTGGCCTACTACTGTGACGCAGAAGCAACTGCGTAGCTTTCTGGGATCTATCATTTTTTGAACAAGTTTTCATCAGCATCTCTGATCTTGCGTTTCCCCTACACCCCCTCACGGGTAAAAAATCCACATTTGTTTGGACCCCTGAGTGCCAAAGGGCTTTTGATGCAATAAAAGAAATATGTATCTCTACTCCTGTATAATGTCAATCTGATGAGGACAAGCCTTTTATTGCTGCATGTGACGCCTCAGGCACTTCAGTTGAAGCCATCTTTTTGCAATAACATGAGGGTAAAACATCCCGTGACTTACTTCTCTAGGAAGTTTAGCATAATTTGAGCATCTGTGGGCCATATATGATAAAAGGTTGGCTGTCATTGCTTTGTCTCTGATGCATTGACAGTATCTCTTAAAAAATGCCAAGCACACTGTAGTGGTGGGCACTGACCACAAATCACTCTTTTACCATTGCAAGCCACATAATCTGTCCCATAGACAAACTAGAACTTATTGGGACTTTTGAGCTTTGATTTCAATTTTAAGTTTGTCAAAAGATCCACAGATATCTTGCCAGATATATGAATCACAATCATTCAATGGGTCCTGATTCTATTGGTGGCTCTGAACTAGTGACAGTGATCCCCTCTGAGCAAGTTATGGCACCTCCTTCCCCAGTCATTGCCGTGGTAGTTACCTCCACTCCACTCCCCAAACTCAAGCCCAAACCCAAATTTAGAACCACACCCAAACCACAAGCTGCCACCCCCTAAGGCACCTCCTCCACCATTATGCCTAGTAATGAGTAATGGTGAAGCGCTCCTGATAGAGGAACGGCCCCTGAAAGGGTTCAATCTTGGATGATGTGTTGGCTCTGCAAGCAGTTGATGCTGAAGGTCATTACCTTATATCTATAATTGTCGCCAGTAAGGCTACATCTGTATACTATCATAAAAAGGGTAGGGTAATTTATTTCCATGACAAAGTATGGGCTTTTTCTGCTCTGAATTACCGCATCATAAGGGAACATCATGATCCCCCACTATGGGGCACCCTGTCGTGAAGAAATATACTAGCCTGATAGAACATGGGTATGACTGGAATGGTCTTATGAAGGATAATCCTGCATGAATTGGAGGCTGTTTAACGATACCTGCTCCAAATCTGATCAAACAGGAAGAATTTGTTTCTTAGACCCCTACAACAAGCAGAAGGGTCATGGACCTTGATTTTGGTGAAATTACTATGGGTTTTCCGATTTCCTAGGAATATGATGCGTTCATGTTGGTGGTGGATCGCTTCAAATTTTATGCCATCTTCATCCCCTCCATGACAACTATCTTAGTGATAAGATGGCGCTTCTGTTTGTGTCTCGTGTTTTTTCTTAATTTAGTTTACCTCAGGAGATAATCAGTGATAGAGGGCCTCAGTTCACCTCAAGATATTGGTAAACCTTGTGTGACATGCTGAATATCAAATCCTGAGATCATCAGCATACCGATACCAATCATATAACAAGCCAATGAACAATCAGTCCTTAGAGTAGTATCTTTGATGATATGCTACTAGCTCTAAGGACACATTAGGAACAGATCTCCCTTTGAGCCAGTTTTCATATATTTTCTCTTTACACGAGTACACAGGTGATACATAAATGTATACTAACTTGGGTCAATATTCAACCTTAACCCTTGGTCCAAAAAGTTGCAGTGATATCCCATCTGGAGATAACTTCAGTAAACACATTCAGAAGGTACACTACCAGGTCCAACAACTGTTGACTAAAGCAACTAATGATGCCAAATGATTCTCTGCTAAAAAGCGTTGCGCAGCCCCAGACTTCCAAGTAGGCGACCTGATCATAGTTGACACCAAGAATTTGCACCACAAAGTTTTATGCCATAAATTGTCCTGAGAGCGAAAAGGCCTCTTCCCTATCTCTCAGGTGCTGAATAATGGATCCTTCCATGAGTAATTATCTTTATTATAAAGAACCACAACTCTTTTAACAATTCCTCCTTATCTCCATTTAAGGGATAGAATCCTGCGGAGATAAAGCCCATCATATTGGAGGGTGTGCCCAAATTTTGGGTGGAACAGATCTTGAACTATTAAATATTCAAACGCAGTCTACTTTACTTAGTATTATGTAAAGGGTTCCCATCTTAAGAATATAGTTGAGTTCTTTCAAAGATTGCAAAAACTGTCAAGGGTTGAATAATGGGTTTCATAATGCCAACTCTAAGGCACCTTCACCTTCCATACCCCAGAAGGCTACCATTACAGCCATTAAACTCCCTACCCACACAAGAACTACACCTTAGCCAAAGCCCTCCTGAAGGGTAAGTAGATACTGTCCTTTTGGGAATAGGTAATTTGAGTCCCATGGCTCCATATATTAATCTAGATCAGGTCATGCATCTTTTCAGGACTAGGAAGGGCTCAAACTCCAAAGTCTGCCCATTACCCAAATCTCTGATCTAGGGCATGCTCTAAACAAAAGATGGGTAGCTGCAGCCCCTGCCTATCTCACATCTTTCTCACCCCAACCATCTCCCAGCCCATATTTATTGTCAAATATGCTGAGTACTATTTGGAAAAAATCAGAAATTCTGTGTAGATTTTAGAAAATCCTAAAAATTCCACAACCAAGGCCTTATACCTCTTCCCTAACAGGTGGTTCAATCAGGAGACAAATCTAAGGAGAAAATCTATCTAATAAGGTAAATTTGAGAAAGAAGTCAAAAAAGAAAGGCTAACCATGAGGATCTAACTCAAATCCTTAAATCAAATTTTTAAAATTAAATTTGTACATTCACAATTTAAAAAAATTTGAAATAGTGCGAGAGTATTGGCCATTATTTGAGAGGAATCAGTTTTTAACACATTGAATTACAGTATTTGAACTTTGGCAATTAATCTCCAATATCATAATTCATTTTAGTAACCTCTCCCCCAGCTCAACCTAAAACACAGCATCATGCTTATGATGAAGTGTTAGGTTAATGTCTTCTCTTATTTTCCACTAAACTATCTCCTGAAAAATTTCTTATTTTTTTCTAATTATCTACTTAAACTATATTAGAATTTGCGGTTATTGCTTTTCTAAAGTTAAAGCCACCCAAGGGTAACACTTATTGCCTTAATGATAGAGGAACTCTTAAGTTCTGAGTCAGCCTTTAGCTATTGAAAACAGCAACTCTAGAATAACAAGGAATAACCTCCACCCACTCACTTAACTTTAATGAGACGCAGCTCAAAAGCATGTGCCTGATATTGTGGCTGCTGAAACACCCATAATTACAGGTTGAAATTCTCTTGGCACATAATCTTAATAATCTTATGTTCTAAGGCATCCATTACACCAGATGTTAAATTGACTTGCTGATTAGAATGTCTTCACATTATTTATAAATTTTTTGTCAAGGCCCTCAGCAACTTTAGTGTTTTACCTGTTTGTGATGTGCAAATACCTATAATGATAATTTAGAATATATTTATTAGTTAATATATTTGCAGAAACTTCCACTGCTCCATATATTTCAATTGATACAAAAGAAAATGTTTCTAATATGATATTATTCTCTTGGTAAGTTCACTTTCTGTACTGTTGGTTTGCCTATATATGCTGAGCAACTTCCTCAATGACCTATTTATTCTCACTTTCTGAGGTTCTCTAAAATTCCAGAAAGTTACCTAAACAAATTAAGTTTATTACCTCAGCCAAGCCTTACTTTCTATTTAAATTATGTACCTGGTGTTACTAACGCATTGGTCAGGAAATGCAAGTAACATTTACGTCAAGGCTCTCCTCTGTTCCAGTAGTTTCCTAGACACCTTGAGCAAATTGTTCATCAATCATTTTGCATTTCTCACCAACCCTTTTAGTTCTTCCAAATTTTATAATTTCATTTATTTCTTTTTTTCATTTTACTAGTTTTAGGGTGTATTTCAACATTTATTGAGCAAAAACTTTACCGCTTATTCAAAGATAAATTTGGTAAATCTGCTTCTGGCCTGTGACCCAAATCCCACCTGCAACTGACCCTGCTACCATTCCCTGCTGCCTTTGCTCCCAGATTACCTTGCATACATGACAATGCTAAGATTGATGTGCTTAGCTTCCCCATCAGCGTCCTTATTCCAATCCTTTGCTTTCTTTGCCATGAAGCTATCTCCAGCCTTCCAAAATCAGTAAGTCCCTTAATAAAAAGTCTTTATATTTATAATGTCATGGCTAAAAGACATAATTGTATGGACAGATTGTACCAACAAGGAAGAGTGTGAAAAAGATAAGGGAATCATTCTAGTGAACCTGCCTGACCTGAAGCACACCCTGGACCGACGCTGGGTAAGGGCAAAATATGCCCTGGTTGGTTCTGGGGTGCACATGATAGTTGTGGGAGCAATACATCCTTAGCTATGAAATACACCAGCTATATTTATAAATTATGACAGTATGTTATGTTTGTTGGGAAAATGGTGCTTAACACTGTTCAGATTACCATATTGTCAAATTTAGAAAAAAAACCCATTACAGTCAATCACCCAAGAGCAAGTGTAATTGAGCTATGGTACCACATAGGATGGTTTTTTGCGCTTATTGGTTGGATTGGGTGCAGTGCCTTACCTGATAAAAAAATGATATCCCAAATCAATAAATTTAGTGTCAAGACCAACCTTTTTTGTTGGTTGATTGGGGTTTAATAGAAGCTACACTCATATAAATTTTCAGATGATCCCTTAGTCTGAACTCTTCGCTGACCACCTAAAAGGAGGTTTCTAACAATATAGGTCATTTCTCTTATCTAAAGTAACTATTAGTTCTTGTTCTCATCTGAGAAAGCCTGGACCCTCCAAATTAAGGCGCCTAAGAATCCAGACACTTATTTGCACTTAGTTATGGACTCCCCCTGGGGTCCAACCAAGCTCTCACATTTTTTAAGTATCTAGTTATTTATGCAATTATGTACACCCTGGCTTGGGTCCCCTGTGTACTGGCACCTTTCAAGGTGCCATATTTTCTTTACTACTAGTAACTTGTCCCCTGATCATGTAGCTGTGCATTCCGCACCACCTTTCAGAGAACCAGAGAGTTACAGACACTTTCTTGACATATCTTACCAATAAGGTCAACCTTCAGACCTCATTCTCTTGGGCAATGCACACTTTGTCTGAAAGTTTGTCATGCTTTTACTAGTTTTTCCTTCTCTTTTAGGCTACCTGATCTGATATCCTACATTTGTTTGGGTTAATTATTCAATCTGTTTTTTAAATGGACAAGTTAGCTACCTAGTGTTGGCCTGCCAGTTTGTTATTGTTAGCGACTTGTTTTTAAGGCACAAGTTGGTTCAGATAAACCACTAACCACATCTTTTTCTCCACCCAAATAGCTAGTCTAAATCAAAAATTATCGCTAATTGATGATTCCTTCCATTTTTGATGTTACACAAGGTATGTACTTACCTGGGTCCACAGAAGATACCTTCATCATTTACCCTATAAAAAATCTCAGGGGGGACATTGTCAGTATTTGGAGTATCTGCAATCAATTAAGCATGGCAAGAATTAGTCAAGCTTCATTGATTCCAGGTTCAACAAAAAAGTTATAATAAACTTTTTAAGAATTCAGTTATAATTAAGAGATCTAGTATACGGCTCAAAAATACCCAGATAGTTGTCATGACACATAACATTGCTTAATTATATGATATTTTAAATCTAAAGTAATCTATTGCACTTTTATTTAACTTAAGGATATTTTAAATGTTCCATGAGAACTGGTGAACTATCCTTAGTGGGTTATGTCCTTTAAGTCTCAGGACTTCTAAACCACCCATAAATGGCTATGTTCCTTTGACCTCTAAACCAGTCTTTAGCCGCTTATGTCTCATTATGTTAATTTTATAAGTTGGTTACTATTAATTTCATTTTTTGAGTTGTTGGCTAACTAATACTAGCTAAGGTGATATAACTTTTTAAATTAATAATGCTTTCCTTTTTATAATATGTCTAAATGTATTCCGCTGAGTGCTTCAGAGGTTCTGAACTATCATTTAAGAGACTATCTGTAACTCCTTTATTCCATGTGAGATGGTGGGGAACTCACAGCCACACAACCAGGGAATAACCTGCTAGCAGAAGAGGGAACAGGGCACCACAAAAGGTGCCAATACACAGAGGACCCAAGAAAACGGTGTAAAGTATTGTGTAAATAACTAAATATAAATTTGGGACTTGGTTAGACCCCAGGGAGGCATCCATACTCAAATTCAGATCAGTATTGGGGTTCTTGGGCGCCTTGGTTTGGAGGGGTCTAGTCTTCCCAAAGGGGGTAATAGAATTCATTGATAATTTAGACAAATTAAAATAAACTATATTATTTAAGGCATCTTCCAGGAGGTCTGCAAAGAGGTTAAACCAAGGGATCATCTGATAAGCAAAAATGAACGGAGTTTTTATTTAAACAAGTCAACCAACAAAGAAGGTTTGTCTCAGAAAATTACTTTTATAAAGAGGGGGTATCAATTTCCATCATGTCATGGTTAAGCGACATAGTAGGGACTGATTGTAAAATTGAGTCAGAGCGTGAAGAAGCCAAGAAAGACAAATTAATTAACCTTCCTGACCTGAAGCATACCCTAGGCCAACTCTGGGTAAGTGAATCATATGACCAAGTTGGTTTTGAGAGTGTGTGATGGGCATGTGGGCGTTACGTCCTCAGCCTTGTTTGCACCAGTTATTTATTAAGTGAATATGGTATGTTATGTTTTTGGAGGAACGGGGCTTTGAAACCCCTTCAGTTTATCATATTGCTAAATCTGGAAAAATCAAATTGCAATTAATCACCTGAGTGTAAGCATACTTGAGCTATCATACCACAAGGGATGGTGGTTTACACTTACTAGTGGATTGGGCGCAGTGCATCGCCTGATGGAAAATGATACCCTTAATTTCTTATGCTTATGTGTTTTGCAACCAACCTTCTTCGTTGGTCAACTGGTTTTAATATAAAAACTATGTTTGTTTTACTTTTTCAGATGGTCCTTTAGTCTGACCTCCTTTAAGACCTCCTCAAGGAGGTTTAGATAAATTAGGTCATTATATTTTGTCTAAAGTAACAATGGACCCCAGTGCACATGTGGTAGATCCTGGTCCACTCCAGATCGAGGCGTTCAAAAACCCTAACACTAATTTGCATTTGGTTATGGACCCCTCCCTGGAGTCCAACAAGTTCTGATAATTGTAGAATATTTGATTACTTATATGTTCTTATACACCCTGTCCATGGGTCCCCTGTTCTCCAACACCTTTTGAGGTGCCCTATTCCCTCTTTTGCTATTGACTAGTTCATTTATTGTGTGGCTGTGCATTCCGCACCACCTCTCAGGGAATGAGAGAGTTAGAGACACTCTTTGACATTAGTCTACCCACCCTTTTACTATATGTGCATGAGAATTATCATGTGGGGCTTTCCTTGAGCATTAACTGGGTGCATTGGCTATTCAACACGGTCTCTATGTTGCTCACCGCAGTATTTTCATTTGGTTTATTGGTAGTGCGTCTTAGCGTTATTTTTGCTACCGCCAACTGGGAAGTGCCCACCCTTTCTGATTCTAATTGGTGGTTTCAGACCCTTTATGATCCCGTTGATGCAATTGCTATAATTACCCCAGAAATATATTCTAAAACCCAACAGGCACTTGCTTTCATCGCTTCAGAAGCTTCTCTTGATAATAGAGCAAAAATTCTAGTTCACCCTCTTGTGGGGTGAGAATTGCTGTATCTTCTGTCCCTTGGGGCAGCTGACTGGGCTTCGTGGTGTTCCACACAGCTGTTTTTATGAAAATCTGTGAAGAGTTTATAACGTTTCCTGTAGCAGCGTGATCCATATGCATCAACCTTCCAAACTTTCTACTGCTCTTTGCTCTACGTCAGGATGGACGCCTTTGAAGGTATAAATTAAATGAATGTTGCAACTGGGCCCAAACACTGCCATTGTCTGACGTTAATAAAACGTCATTTATCCATTCCACATGGGATAATTATATGAGGAACGCCCAGTTTGGCAGGCTCCCCCTACCAACTTTGACCATCTGATTAAAGCCTTTTTTGCAATTTCTGCCCCAAATGGCAAGGGGCCAGATAATTTTGGCTGACACTGTTTCATCCAGGAAGAAACCTAAAAATATGCCTTAAAAACTTGTGTGCGCCTTTAAAATGGGAGGAGCCTTATCTTTCCATTTCTTTGGCTTTAAAGAAACTTAAAGGTGGGCATGGGTCTAGCTAAAAATCTTTAATTAATGTTTCAGTTAATTTTGCTGCGATGATGTCACTCAAAGAGGCCTCTATAAGTATGGCGCCCAAAACTATGAATTCTTCTTTGAATGAGCAGGGCTCACCACTGATTATCCCTTTGATTTGGGGGAATTTGAGAGTTTAGTGAGTCTAACCCTAAGTCTGGAAAACGAGTTCATCTGATATGATTTCCTCTTTGCACCTCATTCCTGAGGTACCAGCTGAATTATTGATGGGTAAACTAGAAGTTATGGCCATGGATAGTATTAATAGCTGGCTATCAGTCTAGGTATGGTTCTTTAACACCCAAAAATGCATTATTTAATAAAAATTTATTTAAACAAAAAAGGAGTCAATTATCAGCTCTTGCAGCACTAGCGTGGATACCATTTATGTGTACCATATCACTCCTGAGAACTCACTCTTGACCACCACTATGATTTGCAGGACTCAGGAGGTGATTTAGAAGTTTAAATTTAAAAAATTCAAATGTGCATGCAACTGCTGAGGATTTGGTGGGGTTTGTGTCCTCAGTAGTGAGGGTGGCCAATTATCCCTCTCCATTTTTAATTCTAACTCTTATCCTGGTGGTATGATTATGCTTATAAAGATTTTACTGATGATGTGTTTTCTTTATCTTCAATGAATAAAGACTATTCTGTTTTTTTGTTGTCCATTACTCTTTCTTCCCCTTTAAAGAAATTCAACACAATTATTTTGGTGGATATGGGAACCTCTGAGAACCTTATTGACCAAGACCTAGCTGACTAACTTGAGTTGAGCTACTTGCCTGGTGGTATGGTTAGGGGGCCTCTTAAGGTATTCCCACGCTAAAGTTTCAGAAATTGGTGGATTATCAAGTTGGCAGATAACATTTGGCTGAATACTTTGTGGCAGTCAAACATATCTTGTACCAATTACCTTGGGACTGGAGTGGTGGCGCAGATTTGATGTCAGAACTAACCTGAAAGCCAATACCTTAGCGTTAACTCTAAAGAATAGTCAGGAATTAGTGATCCTCTTGTCTGAAGCCAACACTCAAGGCAATTTGCCCTGATGGCCAAAGGTACACACGCTCAGGCTTGAACCTCTGGTGAAGCCCACTTTGGAGGTACTCTTACCTTCTTGTTTGGAAGGTTTGGAATCCTCATTTGAAGCAGCTTTGCCGGTGTTTTTCAAGCTCCTTTGGAGTTTTATTGTGAGTTCAAACTCACTGTTGACCTGGTGTGCATTACATTTCCCATTTTCCCTTTGACTTTACAAGAGAAGGCAACCTTAGATGTGTGGGTTATGGAGCATTTAGCAAGGGGTGCTATATTTCAGTGTACCTCTCCAATATGGTCCAACTTCTCTTTGTGGAAAAAGCAGATGGTACTCTACGCCCATGCATGCTTTATAGAAATATGATTAACGTCACGGTACCAGATTTTCATCCCATCCCAGTGGAGTCACAAATTTCTTGCTACGTGGAGAAAAGTAGAGTCTTCCCCAAACTGGATTGCTTGAACGCGTTTAACTAGATTCATATCAAAAAGTTCAGTAATGGCTTGCCATGTCTGTAATAGAAAGGGTATCTTACGGTTTTTTTGTGTCATGCCTTTAGGGCTTAATAATGCACCTGCTATTTTCAAAGTTGTATAAATGTGGCTTTGGGGGACCTGCTGGGCATATGTGCTATGGCCTACTTGGGTAATATTGTGGGTTTCACCCCCAATCAAGAATCCCATGCAATTCACCTGTGACAAGTGGTGGAGCATCTAAGGTCAGCAGAATTTAACGCTGAAAATAAGCAAGTATGAGTTTTTTATATCCCAGGTCACCCTCCTGAGCAACATCATATTTGACCAAGGCCACATGATTACTCCAGACAAGGAGAAGGTAATTTGTTAGTGGCCCACCCCAACTTCATCTAAGAAATTGAGGAGCTTTTTGATACTTGCACTTTCCTTAAAAATTTAAAGCCTAGTCTTTCTGAGGTAGCGGCGCCTTTGTATAAGGTGAGTGGGTCCAAAGTTTTCCAAAGGTCATTTTCCTGAATTATTCCTTCCAAGCAGTAAGTGCACTCTGCTGTCCACATCAGCCATTCACCACATGGACCCTGAGAGGGAGTTTATAGTGACTACTTATGATTCTAACTTTTCAATAGTGGCTGCTTTGTTACAAGTAGCGAAGGTAGAGTGGAGTATCCTGTGGGATAATTTTCTAGGAAAATGTTCTTGCCCAAGTTGAATTATGCCATTTATGACAAAGAGTTATTGGTAGTGGTTGAAGCACTGACGAATTGGCTTCATAATTTACATAGTTTTTTCAACCCATCTTGCATTTGTACAGATCCACATGCCCTATTGTACTATCATGCACCTCATGTCTTGACCCCACAACAAACTCTCTAGCATGAGGCCCTCGCCCAATTTGTGTTCTCTTATGAGTTTACAAAGGACAAGGATAATGGTTTGGCTGACTCTCTGAGCCATAACCCTGCGTTAGCTCCTGATCTAAAGGAGGTGGAGTTGCACAATACCCACATGGTGCTTCCACCAGGTAAGATTGTACCCAAGCATCCATCCACCATTGCATGCATGCTGGTTCTTGATTCTTTGGAGAATTTGGAGGAACATGGTATGTTCAGAAAGGTTGTCCTTTATCAGCCCTTGTCAATAAAATATACTATTGTCCTCTCTAAGAGTAAGTTAAATTAAGAAGATATTATCAAGGTACCATGTAAAGGACAAGGTGGTGTGGTTTCAGGGATTTTTATGGGTTCCTGCCAAACCACTCTGCCTGAAAATGATTAAGGACCATCATGATGGGATTACTGTTAAGAACCTCAAGAGGCGAAGACTGTGGAACTGGTTTGCTGCACATATAATTAGAAGGGATTGGCCGCACAGGTTGCTAATATTGTAAGGAGTGCCTGGTCTGCAATAGGATGAAGCCAAATCGCCAGCCTCTCATGAGGTTGTTAGTACCTGTTTAAAAAAACAGAGGGGCCCTGGACTTCCCTACTTGTTGAAGTTATTGTTGAGCTACCTGTATCTGAGGGCTTTGATGATATCATGGTAGTGGTGGACAGGTTTACAAAGTTCGCACATTTTTAACCTTAAAACACTACAGTAACACCGGTGTAGATGGCTAATATCTTTGTTTATCGTGTGTTTTCCTCCATGGGGAGCCCCAGGAGATTTTTAGTGACCGCGGACCCCAATTCACAGCTGTGTTTTGGAAATACTTGTGCAAACCACTTCAGATTCATCCATGCCACTATAGTGCCTATCATTCCCAATCAGATGAACAGACAGAGCGAGTGAACCAGTGCCTTAAGCAGCTTTTGCAGTTTTACACTGCAGCCAACCATTCTTATTGGGATTTCTATCCTCCTCTGGCTCAATTCATTTTTAACAACATCCAGCATGCTTCTATTAGGTGCTCTCCCTTCTTTGCCAACTATGTTTTAATC
Organism: Massospora cicadina; assembly: GCA_022478985.1. Taxonomy (NCBI): domain Eukaryota; kingdom Fungi; phylum Entomophthoromycota; class Entomophthoromycetes; order Entomophthorales; family Entomophthoraceae; genus Massospora; species Massospora cicadina. The sequence continues at coordinate 234,599 of JAKSZP010001348.1, forward strand.
CCTCATTTAATATGGAGCCCAATGGGGGGTCCAAGGTGGAAGCGGTGGTGGACTTTGCCAAGTCCACCAATAAATTACAACAAGAGGTCAACACTAATTTGGAGGCCGCCATTAAGGTATATAAGGAGAATGCAGATGCTAAGAGATATGTGGGGCCAGCCTACAAAGAAGGAGATCTTATGATTCCGGATGCCAGAAAAATCTCAATCAAGCAGCCATGCATAAAACTGGGATCAAAAAAGATAGGACCTTACCACATTGTCAGAAAGGTGAATCATGCCTCATACCAGTTGTATTCCTCTAATCACCTTAGATATTTGTGGTGTTCCATGAGAGAAAGTTGTCCTTGTTTGAGGGTCCCCGCCTGAGACCCCAGTCATACCTTGTGGAAAGAACCCCAGAGTGGGAAGAAGAGGAGGTGATGGCCTCATTTTGGGTGAAGAAGAGACTGGAGTACCTGGTGTCATGGTTAGGGTTTGATGCATCAGAGAACAGCTGGGTCCCAGCATGTTACTATGTTCATGTCCAGGACCTCATTAAAGCCTTCCACGAGCATTTACCTGATGCAGCAGGGTATAAGATCAAACCAACTGTAATCGCCATGATGCTGGCCCCTGCCCACAAGAACCTCTCCCTGGATGAAGCCCCTGGAGGGGGTGGAGCCCCAAAAGAATGGGAGGGTAATGTTATAGTTAAATGACATAATAGTAGGTACATATTGTAAAATTAAGGCAGAGCGTCAAGAGGCCAAGAGGAACAAGCTAATAAACCTTCCAGAACTGAAGCAAACCATGGACCAACATTGGGTAAGTTCAAAATATGCTCAAATTAATTCTGGGGGTGCATTTGATGGGCATGAGGGCGTTACATCCTTGGCCTTGTGGTGCACCAGTTACTTATTAAATGAAGATGGTATGTTTCATTTGTTAGGAATGAGGCTTTGAAACCTTTCAGTTTACCATATTGCTAAATCTGACAAAATCATATTGTAGTCATTCACCTGAGTGTGAGCATAATTGAGCTATCATACCACAAGGGATGGTGGTTTATTCTTAATGATTGGATTGGGTGCAATGCATTGCCAATGGAAAATGATACCCTAATTTCCTATATATTGGTTTTTGTGACTAACCTTCTTTATTGGTCAACTGGTTTTGATATAAACTGCATTCATTTTACTTTTCGGTTAGTCCCATGGTCTGGCCTCCTTGCAGACCTCCTTGAGGAGGTTTCTAATAATTTAGGTCATTATTTTTTGTCTAAATAACAATGACCCCAGTGCATGCCTGGTAGAGCCTGATCCCTTACAAATCGAGGCGCTCAAGCACCCTGTCACCAATTTGCACTTGGTTATGGACTCCTCCCTGAAGTCCTACTAAATTATTATAATTGTAGGATATTTGTTACTTATACAGTCTTATACACCCTGTCCATGGGTCCCCTGTGCGCTGGCAACTTTTGGGATGCTTTATTACCTCTTCTGCTAGTGACTAGTTCCCTTGTTGTGTAGGTGTTCATTCCGCATCACCTCTCAGGGAATGAGAGAGTTAAAGTTAATCTCTTGATGCATTGGGCGAGGCACTGCGCCCAATCCAACCAATAATGCAACTTGCTATCCATTGTTGTACTTTAGCTTGAGTAAGCTTGCACTTGGGTGATTGGATGCAGGTAGATTTTTCCAGATTTGGCAATATGTTAAATCAAATGAGACTAAAATTCCTGTTCTTTTAGCAAACGTAATGTCCCATCATAAAAAAAAATAACTGGTACATTTCAGAGCCAAGAATCTAGTGCTCTTCTAACTATCACGTGCACCCCCAGAACCAAGCTGATGAATATCTTATCCTTACCCAGTGTTAGTCCAGGTGTGCTTTGGGTCAGGAAGGCTCACTAACTTGATCCATTTGGCCTCATTTCGCTCAGCTGTATTAGTACAATCTTTCCCCACAATTACAAAATTTAACCATGACACTATCTCAATACAGTTGGACTCTTCTTACCACTTGTCTTAACAATGGTAGCGCCTGGGATCCTTACAGGTGTAACGAACAGAAAATCCCAGTTTCCAATTGCCATATAATAATGATCATTTGGTGCACCAACAAGCTTCCAAAGCAGCATAACTGATTAGGGAGAGGTTTGGGGCACCAACAGCACCAAACATTGCTTACAACTAGTTGGTTATGCAAAGTCCTTTGGGTTAGTCTGACCCAACCGCTTGAAAGCTCCTCAAAACTGGACACCCAAAAAAGTCCAACAGGTAAGTGAGGTATGCTAACCCCAAACAACCTTTAATTTTATTCAGAATATAAAAAGGGCCCGCCAACCAGAGATCATCTGAGGAACAACTCAATGCTCCACAGGAAGGGAAGTTAGGGGTAAAATTCCAAAGTGAGCTTTGGAATTGGTGGGTGCGCCTTATAAAAGGCTGCCCTTTTGGGGGCCTCACCCAAATCATTAATTAGTCTCATATGAGCCTAATCTACAACTCAGGAGAGGCACAACCCAGAGTTTAGAATTACTGAGCCAAAAGTATTTTTAAAGTGATGCAACTCAGATTCATAATTCCCAAATCCAAGTCAAAATGCAACAACTAAGATGAACTTGATCATTAAATTAATCCCCACTAGAGAAGGGCCCCTCCCTGAAGAGGGGCCCTACAGCGGAAGGCTGCCACAATGAGGGCTTCCTGGGGCGAGTTACCTTGATCCCCAGGAAGATTAGCCCAGGTAAACTCCAGGCCCTTCAAGGGAAAAGACAACTGGTGAGGGTGAATTGGGACTGGGCTGCTGGAATCAGCCCACCCAGCCTGAGGACGCACGCCCAGAACATGGCTGTGTTGCGCACCCCCTCCCAGGCTCCTGTTGGTGATGGTCTTCCCATCCTGACAAGGAAGGCACTTTCTCCAACAGAAGCGTGAGAGGGGTGCATAGTTCAGTGCAGCTGGATGGACCCCAGCCTGAGGATGCGCGCCCAGCACTTGGCTGTGTTGCGCACCTCCTCCCAGGCTCCTGTTGGCGATGGTCTTCCCATCCTGACCAGGAAGGCGCTTCCTTCAACAGAAGAGAGAGGGGTTCATGGTACAGCGTAGATGGACGTCCATCCTCTTTCTGGGTGGACCATCCGTTGGTGAGGGAGCCCTGCTGGGACAGGTCCCCTTGGTGCTACCAAATCCCTGGTGAGTGGGAGGCCCCACCAGGATTTTCAACCAATGATCACTTCAGATCCAGGGTTGGCCATCAGTCACCAGCTCCCACTGGTGCTGGTTCCTTGACAACCGGAACCAAGTGACCACTGAGGTCAGCCAAACTGGGGATTGGAGGCGTGCAGCACACATTTGACTTCAGAATAATGCAATGGATGGAAAATCCCAGTTTCTGACCACCATATAATTAATGATTCTCTGGCACACTGACAAGCAAACAAAGCAGCATAACTGAGTAGGGAGAGGTGTGGGGCACTGACAGTGCCAAACATTGCCTACTACTAGTTGGTTATGCAAAGTCTTCTGGGTTGGTATGACCCAACTGTGCAAAAGCTCCTTAAAACCAGACACCTAAAAAGACCAACAGGTAAGTGAGGTATGCTAACCCTGAAACAACATTTATTTTTATTCAGGATATAAAAAGGGCCCACCGACCAGAGCTTGTCTGGGGAGCAACTGACAATGCTCCCCAGAAAGGGAATGCTAGAGATAAAATTCTGAAGTGAGTTTTGGAATTGGTGGGTGCGCCTTATAAAGGCTGCCCTTTGGGGGCCTTACCCAAATCATTAATTAGTCTCATATGAGCCTAATCTACAACTTGGGTGAGGCACAACCCAGCGCCCAAAATGACCGAGCCAAAAGTATTTTCAAAGCAATTTGACTCGTATTTGGTTTTCTGAATCTGAGTCAAAATGCAACAATTGAGATGAACTCAATTGTTACCTCAGGCCTTAGACGTCTAGTAGCATAGTCACATAGCAGCAAGAAGCATAGGTTTAGGCTTTCTTGGGACTAATCAGGGCTCCAATTTTGAAAGACTAGGTACTTTCTAGGCTGTATAACTTAATAAATTTTTTCTTTAATTTCATTAAACTATTAAATTGAAAAACAAAAGCATTATTGATAGATTAAGTGAAGTCTATAACTTAGTTATAAATTTATTGTTAAAATAATTAATTGCACATGTCTAATATAATCAACGGCAAGTAAAAAAGCTGCACATATTTTTATAAGAAGACTTTTATTGCTACTGATTATAGAGGAGACTGACAACAAATTGTTGACTAAAAAAAGCATACCATTGAGAGGTAAGCAAGCTATTTTGACAAGTTTATGTCTAAAACTTTGTTACTAGTAAGAGTTAATATTGTGATGGAGAAGGAGTTTAATAGCAACATTTACAAATAAAAGCCAAACCAGTAGAAGTTTAGTGTGCAACTTGTAGAGCAAACTTAAAACTTATTCCTCAATTCTAAAATGCTTAATTAGATTCATGTTTTTATAAGTAAAAGCAAAAAATAGAGCAGAAACTATATGAGAATTTATATGGAATATGAGAATCTGCAAGTTTACATTAGAGGCTCTCTTTTAAAATAAATAGGATGACAAAATACCTTATGTAAGCCATAACTATAGAAGATGTGGCTAAAGTATTCATATGGTAAAGGTACACCTATAAAATTCAGAATATCATGAGGTCAAAAGGTCTCTAAGTTTAGAGGTTAAGAGTCAGGTATGGTCATAAATGCTGAAGTTGGCTTCAACAGCTTAATTAAAGCTATAAGGCCATGATTTGAAAAGTATAAGATCTATGTTTTAGCTTTAGGATGAAAGGTTCAAGTTTTTATAGACTACATAGTTATAGGGTTAAGTCATATACTAAAGAACTATACTTTTATTTAAGCTACTAGAAATGCAAGTCTGGAGCAAAAATAAGATGGTAAATTATGCTGCCAAAGCACTTTACCCAAGATAAAAAGATAAAGAAGTACATATTCTAATCAAAAAATTGAGAACTTCAGTAGTCAATAAGATTATTTTTAAACAAGTACTAAATTTAAATGATCTTTGTTTTAGTATACTTAAAAGATGTTTATATAAAACTAATAATACAATTAAAAGTCATCATCTTAGGCAAGGCACATGGAGACTAATGAACTAAGCTACACGTCTGATACATTAATAAAATAAATAAGTAGGAGAGTAGATGCACATTTTAGAAAATTTGCAGTCCATCAAAAAGTACTGGCAGGTTATGTTATTAATGTATTGGGTAAGACCAAAAAATAAGACACTACTGGAGTGGTTAACCCTTCTAAGATTTAGCGCATATATGTGTCCAAAAAAGAGGTTTGTGTAGATCTAAAAACGCATATATGCATCTAAAAAATGAGAGTTGTGTAAATCTAAAAACGCATATATGCGTCCAAAAAATGAGAATTATTTATATATATTTCTCAATTTATCAGATATTTATGTTACAGACAAGGACCAAAATATTTTACAAAAACTACAAATGTCAGCTAAAACTTTTGCCAAATTAAGAGCTAAAAAATAGTATTTTTAAACCATTGAAAAGGTTAATGGAAAACATAAGCATGCCTGCCAAAAAGTTATTGTATATACTTATCAACATAGGTTTCCAAGGTCATATAGCACCATTCTGAAGGATGAGAGAAAAATAAAAGTGTTAAAGATATTTTGGTTAGAACCATCCAGGAATGGATGGGATATTAAGCAGGATCAAAATTTTAGTAAGTTAACTTGGATTTTTAAAGATTTAGAGCTTTTTGTTGTTGGGGTAACTTTTGTAAGATATAATAAGCACTTTTAAGGAATTTTCCTAGATAAAGCTCTAGAGGGTCTCTTTATAGCTGTGACTAAGAGGGCTATCAAGAAGAGCTTACTGTATATAGAAATGCACCATCATATAGAGACAATTTCACTTTTTTATGGGCAAAGCAATTTGTTTTCACTACTTTTTTATTATAGGATAATTCAAAAGGTTGGAAAATAATGCAGATAAAAATAATATGCTATAACACTATATGCACAGGCTATATCCATTATAAAGGTTAACCTTTTGGCATGGTATACCCAACCCAATTTATCCTATATAAAGTAGTTTTTGGCAACAATTTATAGTTAAATGCACAACTAAACATTTTAATGGCTGTATATAATAGCTGATCTATCATTTTAATTAATATTAACAATATACATGCCTATCAAATTATGTTTTATAAATTTATAAAATTGAATAATCCCTGATATAGCTAAGTATTTTTACAAAATGTAAAAAATAAGATATAGGTTTACTATATCAACTCTGCTTATAATAACCTTAAAAATAATTATGGTAGAGTGTAACTTGCTTCAATTTTCATAAATAATATACTTATTATAGTTGAACTCAAATAGTTGATTAATTCTAGTAGAACAGGACTTACTACAAAAAAACTAAATGTGACAGCTATATAGTCTAATACTGGTAAGACCTATCTTATTAAAGTTATTAATTAACTTTTAATCTAGAATCAATATTAAAAGTCTAATGTTGGTAGCATTGATATTCTGGAAGTTTTGAATTACACTTCCAATGGGGCAGGTTGTATCTCAAAGTTACACTGGGAAGATTCTCCAAAAATGCAATGAAGTAAATAAGAAGATACAGGTTAAACTCGACCTAATTTTTATTTTCAAAAAGAGGATAATTATAGGCTTTTTTATGGTTTGTAATCTATCAGAGTGTTAATCTCTGCACAATTTAATCTTCAATCAGTTGATTGGGATCCAATTGATCATTAACTTTGATAGATTGTGATAGATTGCTCACTCCTTCCAATGATGTTGGGGGAATTGAGGAAGGGGATTTTTTGGAGATATGCAAATTTGGCGAAATCCCAACTCTTCCCCCTCAAGATTCAATTGCGGTGGAGGATGACTTCTTAAAAACCTAGGATGAATATAATTTACCAAAATACCAGTATCAGTATGAACAATTGAATATTCTAATCCTTTTTAAAATAACTCTATAAGGACTAGACCAATTAGTTTTCAGCTTTTCAGTCCATCCACCTGGCTGAGAATGATAATACATAACATAATTTTAATCTGAAATTCAAGTAAGACTGGTTTATGTTGATTGCTTCATAGAGTCTCTCTTCAAGTGGTGGTCTCAATTGAATTCATTGCTTGAGCCTGGAGGCGGATAATTTCATCAGCTAAATTTCTCAAAACTAAATCAGAATTTTCTGGGATGCTTTCTTCAAGGATAGTCTGAACACTAGAAGTGACTGAAGGATCCCGCCCATATATATACTTAAATGGGGACATCTTGATAATGCAGTGATAGCTTATCCAATAAGTAAATAAGGCACTAAGTAAATAAAAATTCCACCTAGTCGGATCAGTTGAGGCCATTTTCCTTAAAATCAAGACCAAGGTTCCATTAACTTGTTCAATGGCCCCATTTGTGGATGGATTATATGGGACAACAAATCGCTGAGTAGTGTTAAATAATTTTGATAACTACTGTATAAGCTGTGAGGTGAAATTAGTCCCATTATCTGACATAAGGACCTTTGGACATCCATGTTGGGAAATAATATGCTGATATAGGAACAAGGCTGTAGTCTTAGCCAAAGGGGTAACAATTGAAATGGCCTCAACCCATTTGGTCAAATGGTCAACAGCCATAATGATATACTGATGACCATGCACTCCTTGAGGAAACGGCCCTACAACATCAATGCTGACTACTTTGAACGCCTTAGTTGGGGAAATGAGTTGATGTTGATAAGTAGGTTGGTAGTTCCATGACGTTTGCAAGTAAGACATGAGTCAAGAGTCTCCCAAATGAGCTCAGTCATGTTGTTCCAATAGTATTGGGTATTCAACCATTCTTGAGTTTTCTTTAAGCTGCTATGACCGACTTGTTCATGACCATCCATTACAGCGTGAAACCTGGAGTTGGGATGTAGTAAGGGCAACCACTTAGACTTGACTTTCTTATACAAAGCTCCATTTTGAATCATAGTATCCTTGGTAATTGATTTTAGATAGGATCAATCCTCTTTAATCTCTCAATCCCATAATTCTGGTCATCTAATAAGATTATACAAGCGTTTTTTTTTTCTGGTTCCAAGGTCAGAATAGGTAGTCAGGATAACCCATCCGCATTTTGATGCTGAGCTCCTGAGCGATGAACAATGGAAAAATCGTAATTTTGCAATTGTAAAGCCCAATGGGCCAACCTCCTATCAGGATCCTTCATATTCTGCAGCCATCATAAGGAGGAATGGTCGGTAATAACAGTGAAATGGGTACCATATAAAAAGGGCCAAAAATGCTTGATGGCCAAAATTACCACCAAACATTCCCACTCAGTAATGCTATAATTTCGTTTGGCCTTTGACAAAGTTTTGCTATAGTAAGCAACAGGATGATCCTTATTTTCTTCATCACACTGAGATAAAATAGCCCCAATAGTGACATTGCTTGCATCCATATGTAGAAAGAAAGGCTTATCAAACTGGGGGTGAATTAGAACAGATGCCTTTATCAAGGCAGTACGCAAAGAATTAAAGGACTGTTCTTGAGCTGATCCCCACTTGAAAGGCACTCCTTTTGCAATAGATAAAATAAGGGTTCAGCCATATCAACAAAATTGAGAATAAATTGCCAATAATACCCAACCATACTGAGAAAGACTTGAATATCCCATAAAGAAGAGGGAGGAGGCATCTGTTGGATGGCTTGAACTTTGTCCGCAAGGGGTTGAATTCCTTTAGCTGAAACCTGATGTCCTAAGAAGTCCATTTCATTTTGAAAGAATGAGCACTTGGAGGGCTTGAGCTTTAAGGAAGAGCCCCAAATTTGGCTGAATATTTCTTTTAAATGGTTGAAATGCTCAGTAAAGGTTTTGGAAAACACGGTAATGTCATCAAGATATACCAGAACACAAGTAAGCTTTAAATCCTGGAGCATACTGTCCATGGCTTTTTGGAAAGTTGAGGGGCATTATTTAGGCCTTGAGGCATGCGAGTTGGTTCAAACAACCCTTCACTTGATATTAGGGCACACTTGGCACGATCTTCTGGAGACAGTTCAATTTGCCAATATCCACTGGCTAAGTCCATGGCTGAAAAATAGGTGGATCTAGCCAACAATCTAAGAGAATCATCAATCCTAGGTAAGGGATAACAGTCCCATCAGGTAATAGCATTCAATTGACAATAATCCATCATGACTCAATGAGAACCATCTTTTTCTTAACCAAAAACAATGGGGATGCCCAGGGACTATTGGAGGGCTTTAATAATCCAGCCTCCAGCAATTGATTCAACTTTTTAGTAGCCTGGGCTTCTTCTATTTTAAATTTACAATAGGGCTTCACACAGATAGGAAGGCGATCACCAGTTTCAACAGTGTGCACTACACCTTTCATCTTCCCAAAATTGTAAGTATGCCTAGCAAAAATGTCAGAATATTCATTCAATAATTGAAGCACTTGTTTCTCCTGTTCCTTAGAGAGATGTTTCCTGATAGCAGGTCCCACAGTAAGAATTTCCTGATCACTCTCCAATCCAAAGTCTTGTAAACTCCCAAAGGGTTTAACATCATAGATACAAGATAAGGGTAACAGCTTGACAATAGCAATTGGGCACTCTTGATCTACCAGTTTTGGCACATCAGTAAGGTTCGCTAGTAAGACAGATAAAGAGCCTGAATAAGCATAATCCAATATTCCAGGACAAGGCAAGAGTTCTTTGGCAGAAGGATTGACAGTGCCCTGGAAATGTAGTAAATGCCCCTTGGGAATCAAAAAGTGCAAGAAGTATTAATTGTGATGGACGGGGTCTCTGAAAACTGCTACAAAGCAGTTAGGCAAGAGTGCCCAAGTGAGGGCCCACAGGCAGGATAGCCCTGCTGTGGAGAGGTCCCGAATCAGACTATGCGGAAACCACTTTACCACGAAAGTTTGGGCCACAGTTAAGACAATGCTGGTGCTCAGAAGGAGGGCCTGACCCCTGAGAGGGCGTACAAGGACTGGATGGCCTTGTCAAAGTCTGAACTGCTGTCCATGTGGGGTTTCTGGGTCTTATATTAATAAAGTGATTTGCAAATGTGCAAAACTAATCTTTTTATTTTTATTAAGTTTTATTTTAAATTTATAGAAGATGAAACTGCTTTACACAGTTTCGCCTGCTCAGATTTATACTGAGCTTAGTGAGGAAGAGCAGGTCCTGTTCCCACAAAGTCCGCGGGCATCTTCCTGGTGGCGGGCCCTATTTGAGAATCTAGACCCTCAATTTTGGCGTCAAGGCCTGTTCTCAAACTCAGGCTGGGTACCCTCAGGGTTGCAGAAACTTTTCTGCATTTATTTTTCAGCTTCAATTTGCTCTCGAAGCCTGGGCCATTCCCAACGCCCATATTCCCCAATATTGGTTCATTCCTCTTTTAAAAATTTTTTGTTCAGCGGCATCTGGTTGGCCAGAGCACCATTTGCAAGGATTTTCATCCTTGTCGATACTCTCATGAGTGACAGATTTGGCCACATCTGATTGGCCAGAAATTCACATCTGAGGGTCCAATCCCTCGTTGCTGCATTTAGCAATATTGGATTTGGCAGCATCTGGTTGGCCAGAGCGCCATTTTTGAGGCTTCCCTTCCCCGTCAGCCTTTCAATTCAATTTTGCTTCCAATTTTGAGGCATCTGATTTGTCAGATTGCCATTTATGATAATCAGTGCAGTTGAGCCCCTCTCCCTGGCCCTGACTATCGCCCTAGGGAAGATTAGGGCAATGTGATGGTCAGGCAACGTCTTGACCATTACATTAATGATCACTTGTGATTTTGGTGGAATAACTAATTTCTCAGAAGAAAAAATAGGCATTTCCTCTTCAATATCAGCCATGGTAGAAGGTAATTTTACATAAGGATCTTCAACCTGATACTGAAGTGAATAAGACCTTTTAGTTCCTTCTAGCAGACATAATCAACGTCAAGTGGAAGCATGATCAGATAAAAGTAAGGGAATTTGATACCCCAAGAGAGACAACGACGAGTCAGGGTAGTTGATAATTCTACCAAATTCTCATAAAAATTGAGTTCCCAAGAGTAGGTCATAACTCAAATTATTGAGCACAATTGCTGGAATGGTAAAGGTTAATTTCCCAATTTTCAGAGGAAGGGATAAAAAAGCTCCAATAGACTGAGTACTCTGAGGGCTGGCGGTGCCATATTCTTCATAATGAGAAATATTGGGGGTTAATTTGATCCATTTGACCAATATGGAGGAGACAACATTCACCGGGGATCCAGTATCTATGATAGCCTTGGCATTGAATTGATTTACTCAGAAATTAATTTGGGTAATGGTGCTTTCAAACTGATAGGATAATGCCAATAAGGAGGGCAAGGAATAAGAAGAATGGTCATCTTTATTACACTCAATTGAACTTTGCTGCTCTTGCTGCGCACTCACATCATTATCAAGGTGAAGAATCTTATTGGTCTTATCTCTTTTCTTTCTACAAGAGTTTGAGCTTCCCAATAGAACCAATGAGCAAAGTCCTTAATAGATTCATTTTGGTGGGGCTGTATACCCATAAAGGCCTGTTTTTGCAAAGATAGGGTCTGCTCACTTCCAAATTCTTTGATCAATGCTTCTTTGACTTGAGCCCAAGTAGAGCAAGTCATTAAGTGGGGAACCATAATATCTTGAGCCAATCGAGTAAGGCAATTAGGCAAGTAATTCATCTTTTGGTGATTTGTGGCCTCACTTAATGCCTTTTCATACAGATATAGAAAGGCGATAATGCTGCCTTCCCCTGGGGAGTATTTGTCCTTGAATACTGGCTTGAAACTCATGGGAGCATTGGTAGTCAAAACATGCACTCCAGGTTGTTCAGATTGAGTAGACACATAAGAGGCAGAATCTGAAGCTTGAGAAAAAATTGAGGGTAAGGACCAACAGCTTCCATCTGAATTTCATTAATCCATCAATTCAGGTCTGCATGCCCTACTTTCTCATCTAGTCAGTGAGATAGCTCAAAAATCTGTTCCTGTTGTGCATTGTACTTGAGTTCCAGAGTCTCAATTTTCGCTTGGAGCAATTCCCCTTTTGATTCACAAGCATGTAATAAGATATCAGTGTCCTTGGCCCACTTTCCCAAATTGATCAATTCATCAGACAAGGAATGCAGAGTCAAAAGGGGGTCAATTGGTCATTAGGGGTTAGGTTGCATTCTTTGGCCACCTTAGAGAATTGTTCACATAAGTGGGTCATCATGTTCATGAGAGAGTTAATTTGCTGATAAGATCCTGAATGACCATCTGTACCTGGGGATCCATGGGGCCCATCAGCTCCAGGAGGTCCACAAGGCCCTACACCTCCAGGTGGCCCATGAGGTCCTTCTACCCCAAGAGGACCCATATTTCCAGAGGTTTTCTCTACTTCATTGACCCAGAACTGAATTCCTGAGTACAATTGTTCCAATTGAAAAAGACAGGTTCTAATTTTTTTTCTCCATTGATTGACTACGCTCAGAGAGTTGGGAAACACCCTCTCTCCAAATCTTCTGGATCTCTTGAACCTTTTTTGGAAACTGTACATCAATAAAATTTGATATCCCATGATTGAACTGAATGAGCTGCTGTTGTACTTTGTTGAGGGAAGTTCGATTATTAATAATAGCATCACGATTATCTCAGCTAAACTTGGAGGCCAACTTAAAAAACTCAGAAATATAATTAGTTAAGGATTGGAGTCCTTCTAGTAAATTGAGCATCCCTTGATGGTGCATTCCAACTACAGGTAGCAAATGGTATAATATAGGATGTACAAGTTGTTGTAGATATTGTTCAGAGCCAATCCCTGACATTTGAGAGGTTTGCAGCAAGTTTCACAATATAGAAGGTACTGCATTCAATTGAGATTGGGTAGAATGTATTACAGGTATTAGAGCTCCTTCAAGTAATTGATTGATGATATTTTGCAAGGCCTCAGGTGGCATTTGAAAGTCTGAGGCAAAACTTAAGTTAGGATTATGGAATTCCAAGTTGGCACAAAATTCTAACATGTAGGGTAATCTTGGGATTTGGGCTCCAATTGAAGGGACCATCATAAAATACTGCCTTGCTCTTGATCTTGAGCCTCATCAGGCAAAAATTGAAAATCCATGGTGATAGTTGTGGTCACTGGTGCGTAACTCAGAGAGCCCCTGTAGTGAGCACCAGTCTGGAAGTTTTGAATTACACTTTTAATGGGGCAGGTTGTATCTTGAAGTTACACTGGGCGGATTTTCCAAAAATGCAATGAAGTAATTAAGAAAATACAGGTTAAACTCAGCCTAATTTTTATTTTTGAAAAGAGGAAATATTTATCGGCTTTTTACAGTTAATAATCTATCAGAGTGAATTAATCTCTGCGCAATTGAATCTTCAATCAGTTGATTGGGATCCAATTGATCATTAACTTTGATAGATTGTAATAGATTGCTCACTCCTTCTGATGATGTCAGGGGAATTGAGGAAGGGGATTTTTTGGAGATATGCAAATTTGGTGAAATCCCAACAGATATCAATGGTAAAATTCAATTTATTTTCTCAGATACATTAAGATAAAAATTATATTTGGTTTAAACCTATTTAAGAAAGGTTAACCTTGAAATAACCTATTATATTAAAAAAGTAGAGATGTGTGAGGTTTAGAAAAATTATAATATAAAGCTTATCCAAAGCAACATTTCTATATATTAGTTTATTGGGTTAGAGCTATATTAATCTGGCTTCACTTAGAAACTTGGCTAAACTATTTTATAGAACACATTGAACTTTTATTTTTATTAGTTTTGTGGTTGCAGATTTAAACTTTAGAATCACAAAGCTTGCTCTAAAAGCTTTATGGGTAATAAACCTTACACTTCAAAAAAGAAGAGGCAGTTAGTTAAGATGCTCTAACTATTTGGAATATCACTTTATGTAAAAGGTTAAGTGGTTTAATAATATTCAACATCTATCATATTAGGAATTTATAGCCTGTAAATTAAATGAAATATTTGGTATAGTCTTTAATAAAACGGAATCATCTTTAACATGTATTACTAGAATACACAACAATCTTATACAGAATATCTATACAAAAGATAAACTAGTTTGTAATTTTAGCGAGGTATCTTATAGTCTATATTATTAGGTTTAATTTATTAGTGTGTATTATTATAACAAGTATAAAAAATAGTTTTCCTCCTATAATAATTAACTTGAAGTTTGTAATAAATAATTACCCCTAACCTCCAATCTATGCTTCTTTAGCACTAGTGAGGCCCAAACCAAAAAAGGGGAACATTCATGCATCACCTCCAATCTATGCTTGATGTTTCTTTATTCTTTACTAGTGTGGTTACCCAACTTTGCTCAGGTTTAATAAAATAAACACTTTTGAAAAGATTAAATTAAATTTTATATTATAGATAGATAGTGGTAATACACATTGGCTAGGTTTAATAAATTAAAAATTCAAATCAAGTATATTAGTTTTTATATCATAGATAAACTACTAAACTGCTTAGCTAAAACCATTGAACATATTAAATCAATTAATCACCAACTGCTTGATAAATCAAACCAAACTTATCAAAAAGCTAAAAACCACCAACAACTTTTCAAAACAAATTAACTTGTTGAATAAACTAATCACTCAGTGCTTACTAAAACCATCAAGCTTATTAATAACCTAAAACTATCAACCCTTTGGCAAAACCATTTAAACTATTAAATCAACTGAATACTTAACTGCTCAGCCATAATGATACATTACCATTAAAACATATAAAATTTTCACATCTTACATATTAAACTCCTTATTTTACTATTGTAAAATGGTTATACTAATTCAGAAATCTTTGCAGGCGTGTGAACAACAAGTCACCAAATTTTTATCACATTTGGATGAATGGTATAGGAATGCACATGGGACAAACAAAGAAACATTCAATTCTATTTATTTATAGATAAAAAGTGAAAAGGTTTTTACTTAAAAGCTAACCCTCAATTAGGTCCATTTAAAAAACGTTCAATCTTAGACAATATGGAAATTTGGTTAGCCATTGTCTGATAATCTTGTGCCTTTAAAAAATCATTGTGAGCCAAGTCCATCTAACAAACTTGGGATAAAAGAAAAACAGTTCATTTAGAAATTTTCTGATTGAATCAACTTTATGAGCAGGAAATGGTATTTCAGTTTCAGTAAGTTTGTATCAGTTTTCAGAGAACACAATATAGAAAGCTTTAGAAAGACACCATATAATCCTTGTTTCTATATATCTTAGTTAAAAGCAATATCATGTTATTACCCAATCTGTCCACCTTGTATTAAAGCAATGCAAATGTTAAAAATAGGAGAGTCACCACTGCCTCCCAAGTTCAATCCCGGTAATGGACTTTGGGTAGGGGACGATTTTGACTGTGTTGGTTTTGCGCGCCAATGCCCCGAACTGAGATAGCAAATAGCAAAGGCGGTCCATGGAGTTCCTGGCCTATCATACGCCGCGCATGGAGGTTTTCTGGGTTTTATCCTCCTTTCCCATTTTCTTCACTTCCCTAATCGGTGCGGTATTGTCCCCAGGTCGGCCCACCTCGAATAAAATTATAAAAATAGGAGAGTCTCTAGACTGTTCTATGGACTTTAATTACCTAAACAAATGCTTTGAAACAGCTGTATCAAAAGAAAAGCATGCTTCAAACATGTTGCAAACTTTTTATTTGCAGTAATTTGGGACTCTATTAGTGTGCCAGGTTAAACAGTATGAAGACTGCTGGCCCTTGCCTTTCATCATCATTGGTGACCTTACTCCACAAATCTGCAGGCAATCCACCAACCCAAAAGATTAACAACTTCACCTCTTGAGACTTAACCACTAATTCTGGTTCAGAGGTCCTCTCCTGGAATTTGTCCTCCAATTATGGTTCAGTAGTCTTCTTTGACTACCTCAAGGTTCCTCCCTTCAGTCTTTCTTGTTCATCGTTGTTGGTGGCCAGTTAGTTAAGTTCCCATTGGGTTTTCTTGCAGCTTCAGATTGGGAGTTGGTAGCACCAACTGCTCCAAGTGTTTTAATCCCAGCACCTAACCTCTGGGGATCTTCAGTACCACCTCTACCAGCTGATCTAACCTTTATCCACTTTAAAACTAGCAAATGTAGGTAATCAACAATTAATAAAAGATGAAGAAGATTGGAAGGTATCCTTATTAAGAGGGAGATTCAATTAAAATAGGCATTACTCCACCTTTCAATGTCATCAGATTTATTGCTACTCTCAATTATCAGTACTCTCAATAGTGATTTCAATCATCAGCTCTCTGGCTGACAATCCTCACTGCTTAATGCATCTTTCTCCATGCCAATATATTATATGGAGTCATTCAGCATCCATTGCTGATTTAATTCTGAGTTATATCATGAATTTTTTTCTTGAATTATCATTGACAAATTGCCAGTAATTCATAATACAAGTCAGTGGAATATCCCTTTCACGCTTGACTTTCAGATCACTCTTAGGTCCCTTGGCACTATTGCCAGTAACTTGATCATCCTTGGCCTAAGTGTGTGGCTAATCTTAATATAGTAAATTGATTGGATCTTCTTAAGCCTCAGTTGCTAATAATCCTGAAACTTGATATCAAACTCTCAATTAGATGTAAATCTGATTTAACTAATACAAAATATATATTGGCATCCTCAGCCTTAGTCTCCAGTGTCAAAAAGGTCCAATTTACCATTGGGGATCATCTCTTTACTTTGCAAAGTTAAATTGAAGATTCAACTTAATAAATTAATAGCAAATAAGTATTGATATCCTTGGCCTCAGTCAATGGTGCTGAAATTGACCAAAACTCTATCATGGATTGTTCCCAATATATCTTTGACATTGAATTGGTAATCCACCATCATTAATAACAATAATCATTTCAACATCCTCAGCCTCAGTTGTTAGTGTCAAAGTGCACCAATTCACTATTGGGGATCATCCTTGATACTTTCTCAATCTGACAGATTATGACAGCTCAACCCAACTAAATGGAGAGCATAGATTGGAATTTATATCATTAATTATAATATTAAAAAACCAGTAAATTAGTCAGTAATCATCCTTGATTAGTCTAAGCTTTAATTGAATAATTATAGAGGAATTCATCTGGTTAAAAATCCAACAAGAAGCATCAGGAAAAAGCTTTAAGGAAATGTCATTCTAAAAATGAGGTCATTTGAGGTGGCATCAACTGAAGAGAAGTCACCCTATTATCCGCATTTATAATTGTACTTATATACCTTCTCTAAGAACTTTTAGCAATCAATCATCACAAAACATGTTCAATACTTTCTGATGTGCCTCTGAAGCAAAATTGCATAGTGACATCAAGCATTAGATGTGTTCAGTTGATTTGGTACCAAGGAACTCAACTAGGTATTGGCTTTAAGGCATCACTACAATAGTAAAGCAAGAGCTGTTTATAGAAAGGATAGTTGTCCACTATATAGAGCTCACTAGCATATTAATTAATAAACCACAAAGCTCATCACTTGGAAAAGTCTTTTAAGTTCAAAAATTCTATGGTATATAATCCAACCATAATTCAACTACAAAATATCAGAAATTAGTATCTAAATAAAAATCATGCTATCAATAACAGTTAACTTGTGAAAGTTTGAAAATTAAAATTATTTTTAGGTAATTGACAACTGGGACTGAACTAAAAATAAATAAATCTAAAATTGTTAAAATGAGAAAATGATACCTTATACTGCCAAAAGCTCAACTGAAAACTAAATAGAGTGTCATCCTTTTCAGGTAAATTGTGGATAAAGTCACTCTGGAATTATAGGCACGCATGCCTAATCAATGATAAACCAGATGCCTTTGGGACAATGGAAGGATACTAAAGAGTAAGCAGAAATTTAAAAAGTTAACTGCTTCTTGAGAGTAGTAAGAGAAGGGCTTAACCAAACCTTCATCAACCTTGAGCCAAGTTCCAAGGACATATCCAAAAAAACCTTGAAAAGGAATTGCTTTCAAATTTTGTAAAAACTAGATAAAAACAAATACTCAGTTCATTGATTGTTGCTGAAGTAGAGGTTTAAGTAATAAAAATTTTCAAAGGCCAAAGCTCAAGTTGGAAACAAAGTTAGCTGGTAGATGCTGAAACTTTGTAAAACAGGGGTTTGCCTTTTGGGCAATAGGATATTGCTATAAAAACATGAGTTATGGAACATTTAAACTGAGTACTTCATCAGACCAGAGAGTATGTCAGAGCGTAGTAAATATATAGTTCATAGTGGTATTACCCAGCGTTGCTCAGGTTTAATAAACATACAATTTTCATTGAGTACATTAGATTTTTATCATAGATAAACTACTAAACCGCTTAGCTAAAATTATCAAACATACCATATCAACCAATCATCAACGGCTTGTTAAAACAAACTAAACTTATCAAGACAACCAAAAACCACTAACAACTTACCAAAACCAATCACCTTGTTGAATCAACCAATTACTAAGTGCTTACTAAAACCATCAAGCTTTTTAATAACCCTAAAACCACCAACCGCTTGCCAAAACTATTGAAACTATCGAATCAACCAAATACCGAACTGCTCAGTCGTAACAATATGACGAATACCATTAAAAATATAGGTTTTTCATTTGTTACATATATACCTTTAAATTTTACTACGAAAAAATATTTTAAAAACCAAAACCCTTTGCAGGTGTGCGCCCAACAACTCACCAAAGTTTCACCGCAATTGGATGAATAGTATAGGGGCGCATAGAAGACAAACAGACAAACATTCACTCCAAAATATACATATTTATAGCTTATAATTAAGACTTTTTAAACACAAAAATGGCTGGCTTTAGACTATACTATGTTTCCCTTAAAGCAACTAAAATAAGCAATTATGTAAACAAATATAAATTATAGATCTAGTATTAGAAACCTAGTTGAAGCTTTGAATAAAATTGACCAAACTTTGATCAAAAAGCTCACACCGTATCGGCATTTCTGGGGTATGAAATGGATTTTTCATCACATAATCAGAGTACAGCTCGTAGATTTTCTGAAGAGCCACGTCAACTCGGGTTTGAAAGGGATCAGAAACCAAAAGAAACTTGGTCCCTAAAGAAAAAAATATAAACCGTGACAACTTCAGGCGCTAAGGCAATAACACATGTAGAGCCGAAATCTTGAAAACAATCTTTGATTTTTCAAATAATCTCAAACCTAAAAACAAAACAAATGTTCGATTATTGTCAAAAAAATCAGTTCGAAGGTGGTATCGTTTATGTTTTAGAGGTCTACTATAAGTTGTACATTTGTAGATGTGTTGTTAAGATCTTAATTACAAATGGCTAAATATGATGCTTTCTTCAACGTAAAACAATCAAAATACATTAGTAATATATGAAACAATTCATGTATATGGAGAGTTTAACAAAACGTAACTTGAAATAGAAGGAACGCTTTAAAGAATAACCCATAATCAGTGTAAAATGCAGTTTCTAATCTAGCGGTAAATTTTTATCGTAAAAAACTGAAATTAACATCCCAAGTTGATGAAATCCATTATAATAACAATATTAATTAAAGACTTTTTTACTGCTTCAGCTAAAAGCATATATGGTTTATATTAAATATCTGACTTGAGTCAACCCTGTACTGAGTAAATTCAACGAGATTTTATTAATTAAGCATAGGAATAACAGCAATAATCTGATTCGAAGCTCCCGCATATAAAATGGCAGCAGAAATATTATAAAGGTATTATAAGCAATAACTATTATGAAACAAGCTGCCAATAATAAAGATCTGAAAGTGTAGCTAGTTAAAAACAACAAAATAAAGATTTGACAAACACAAACTTATAAAAAAAGAACAGAACAGTAAAGGAATATTTCCTTTAGATATAAAAAGGTTAATAAGTTATACAAAAGTAGAAAGCCCGTCTCAATAAAAACTTTATAAATAAACAAAAGCATAAAATAAAATTTAAATTTTATGCCACCGTTAGGTAAATGTCCAAATTAATGATTCTTACCCGTTAACGTTTGAAAACAGCGAAGTTTAAACTTAGATGTTTCTAGAACTTCAAGACCCGATTCTCCAGGAACTGGTGATATTTTTGACGTAATCGCATGGACGCTTAAGTAATTCAGTAACAGGATGAGCAAAGTAAAAATAAAAGCTATGCTGAATTTCATACCCATGAAATGTTCCAGCAAGAACGAGATATTCATTACTAGAAAGATTGGCTAGGCTGGTTGAAAAATCTTTATGGTATACGAGACCACCAGCTTTATTAATAATGTATAAAGAGAAAAACATCGAAAACCTAAAGAGAGAGAGAGTAAATTTTTTCAAGTCTAGTAAAATTCTTAGTGAAACAAAAACTTATTGAGTGCAATTTGATATTAAAAAGTTTGCAATTGTAGAAGAATGTTTTTGGCACATATTAGTTAAGTACGTATATCTACAAACATCTTGAATGGTGTGTAGCTTGACTTTTAGATATAAGAAAATCTAAAAAAGGCCAAATAAAAATAACCCAGCCCTGGATAAAAATAAGGTGTACATAAAATATTTTTGCTCTATAAAAGAAAAGGAAGGCCAAAGATAAACTCAAATTAGTGCACGCATCAATTCTCGTCCAAAATGATGCTCAAGGATAAAGAAATTAAAAGTGACTAATGGAAAAATCATTGATCTATAAAACCAAGTTTGAGAACCTACTAGACAACGCAAATATCAAACTAATTAGCAAACACTAGACGCCTTTTTAACCAACTTTGAAAAAGGAGGTTATCAATTCGACCTGTATGTATGTTTTTTTCTGTTTGTTCAAGCATAACTGAAAATACTGGACCAATTTGGATGATCATCTTCAAAAATAGAGGATGCTTCAACTTAGGTCCCATTTTACTTTTGTAAGTATTGGTCAATTATCTGTCCATTAATTTAGTAAGTAAAAAATGGGCTCGGAAGTGATGGATACTTGTGAGACTAATACAACTCCGGATAAACTTAATTCCGGCATCGGTGAAGCGATAGCTTCGAATCAACTTATTTATTTATACAAATACCCCATCTAACATAATTGGCTCACTAGCATAATCAGCTCTTTTTTTCTCTCGCATACATCGCTTTTAAATCAAAAAGTTAACTGAACAAGAATTGAGAGAGCAACTAACTGCCAGTGCGCACTGCAATTATAGAGCAGTGAACAATGGCCAACTACCCAAGCGTAGGGAAGTCAATCCGCCCATCTGTGCACAGCACATAGAAATAGACAACTTGCCTGCACCAATATTAATTAACAATAATAATACAAAGGACGCTACAATAGATGTACCATCTAATGAACTTCTCGCTGGCCCAAGCCCCCACATGACTAGAAATGGGAAAGGGTAATACAACACATGTATGTCAAGTAATGATCTGGTGACACAAATAATGATGAAACATGTGAACGCATTGATGGGTCATGAGGCCCTTACAACTAGCGTGGGTAACAGGGTCAACTCCCTAGGATCAGTGACCACCGACAACCAGATGAGAAGAGAAACCTTCTGGGAGCAAGGCCTGATGCCAAGAACAGTGGTGTCAGGAATATTCCCCATTGAACCTCAACCAGTAGAGGGGATTGGGGCCTCACAGGATGAGAAAATTTTTGTGGAAAAAATAAAAAACCCAGATGAAGTATTGATAGGATCTGAATCTGACTTGGATTTGATTGACAAAAATCAGCAGCTCAAATCAACAGAGCAAAGCTATAAAAAGTTTTCTACTAATATAGAGAAACTTACTAAATTTGCTTGGGATATTTGAGTGAATAAGAGTTCAGGCTCCAATTCCAAAAGGCCCAGTTGGGGGGGCAAATGGTCCCCAACCAAAATTGATTCGGCAACATGAGAAAATTATCAGCATAATCCCCAATACACTATCAGGTGCAATCTCCAACAAAGTCATGTTGACTGTCATAGTTGGATGACTTAATAGTGGGAACTGATACTAAAGACAAGGCTAGGCAACAGGAGGCTCAGAAGGTGAAACTTCAGGCTCTTCCTGACCTAAAACACATCTTAGATCAATGCTGGGTGCAAGCTAAGCATGCCCAGGTTGATACTAATGGGGTACAAAATGCCCAGCCTCTTATCTCAGCACAGGCACTGAAACAAACAATATATGTTACAAATGAAGATGGTTCAATTTGGTTAATTGGAGAGCAAGGGTTTGAATCCCATTCAAGTTATAAAATTTTAAGTTTGGGTAAAATACAGCTTCAATTGATTACTCGAGTGAAGGCACTTTGGGTGTATTTTACTAAAATGGATGGAAGCGTCTGTTTATTGGAGTGTCAAGGCTTGGGCACACTTTTGCAGAACCTAAATTTCCCCAGCCCACTTTAAATATATTTTTTGTGACCAACATTCCTCATTGGTCATGTTTTTTAAATAAATTTACCCATTATTTTATGTTTTTTTCAATGGATCCTTGGGCAAATATGGTGGTGGACCTCTTTGGGGAGGTCTCCAACTATGTGGGCCACTACCTTTTATCACCATTTACTCCAATCCCAGGTGCTTTCTTGGGCTGTTTAGGTCCCCTCCAGATCAAGGCACCCAAGTCTACTAGCGCCAAGTTACACTTGATTAGGGACTCCCCTCTGGGGTCCACTCAAGCTGGGATGTTTCTTACTTACCTGGTATTATATGTTGTGCTTTACACCCTCGCCTGGGATACCTATTGCACAGGCACCATTTGAGGTGCCTCATTTCTCATCCTCTTAATGGCTAGTTCCTAGCAATGTGGGTTTGCATCCCACATCACCTTGCTGGAAATGAGAGAGTTACAGACACTCTCTTGACATTGACAGGGGGCTCTAGCTCAACCATGAATTGATAGCCAATCCTGAATAGCCAATTGCCAAACCAATATGATCCATCAGGGATCAATACTGACAGGGGTGAAACTATATTGGGGACTGAATCTGAGGGATTGGACACCTGAAAAAAAATTTGTGAAAAAACTAAAAGTACTGCCAGAAGGGGCTGAAACTCTGACAGAGGTCAAGTTGGCAGCCAGGGCCCTGGTAAAATACACCCCAATCCAGTCAGATATATTGGTGCACTGAGGTGTGTCCACCCGCAAGGTCAAACAATGGGAGGCCCTCCAGTTCCCTTACTCTACGGTGACTCAGTGGGTCTCCAAAGGTATAAAACCAGCCATTGCAGCTATGTGGTGAGACCAAAAATTTTCCACCAGAGTGGCCAAATGCTGGCTCGACACCCAAATCTTGATCAACAGGGTAGTAATATTCAAGGTATCATGGTTTAGGACTGAAGATGTCCTGGAATGGATGAAAACCCCGTGGAGAACAAGGTGATTGAGGCCACAATCTGCGAAGACTTAAAACCAGCGGATGCAAAGGCCTGGATGGAGGATGGCATTGACCTTTTAAATACAATAGAGTACAATAAGGAAGGCATTACAGCTTAATATGCCAAAGCTGTCAGGAGCTCAGGCCCCAACCTAACAGATTTAGCTGAGTATGCAAAACAATTCCTCAATACCTCTACTGCCCTCAAATGGGCCTGACACTCCATTCCAGTGGACATGGCACTGGAATGGTATAACACTATTTCTCTCAGAGGAGGCACTACCATGGATCACAGCCAGGTTCAAGGCCACCGAGGCCTTACACTGGTCATACACTAAATTCATTAGCCACTGCATCAGACCTGATGAAAGCGGGCTGGACAAAGAAAAAGTGGTGGAATGGGGACCCTTCCAGGATTGGTCACCGGAAGAGGCCATCAACTGGTCCACCAACAGATTCACACCAATGGAGATGAAATACTGGTTCTGAGCGGGGGCCAGTATGGACCTAGTGCGCAAATGGGTAGAGCTGGGGTGATGAAACCAATTCAAGAAACTCTTAGAGGCTGACCATTCCCAATCAAAAAGTGGAAAATCTAGTGCAATGCTGCAACAATCGCCAAAGCTGCAGACTGGGATGCAGTGGGGTTCACCTTTGAATCAGCTCAACTGTGGATGGAACATGAGATTTCACCACAGGTGGCAACAGCAATGAGAGAGGTCACGACCCCAGACTTGGGCCAAGAATGGCTCAAAGTGGGGATCTGCATCAAAACTATCTGGGATTGGAAGCAATCCTTCCCAGAACCAATGCTAGCAGCCCCATATGCCGCCAAAGGTTTCACCCCCCAAAGCGTTCCAATGGAATGAAGTGGGTGTTCCAGCAGTCATGGCATGAGTATTTACAGATGGGGGCTGGAAAAGTGTCACAGTAAGGGACTGGTGCCAGTGTAGCTCGATTACCCTGGAAGTCCTTCAAAAATACCTCCACCTAACGTGTGGCCTGAAATCTGCCCTCAAGTGGTACCAACTGGGGTTCTCGCCGTTGGATGCCCTAGAGTGGCAGAGCCTCAAGATTAGAGCGCAAATGGCTAAAAGTATCAGCTGCCGAGGTATCAGCATCCACCAGATCAAAGCGTTCCTCAACTGGGGGTTTAGCCTCAATTAATTGGTAAGTTAATTTTGAAGGGAAAAACCCCTACTGAAGTATCCAAACCAAGCGCAAAAACCAAATCCTAAAGTGTTGCAGTGGTGCATACTGAAGACAACACCTAGAACAGAGCAGGGAGCCACATTGAGTACATCTATCAGTTGATCAGCGGGGGCTTTACAGACTGCCAGGAACCAAAATCATACCTAAAGGATGCTATCCAAATCCACCTGCAGCTAATGGAGGAGGAGGAATGGTCTGACCTGATAATGTCAATTTATCAGGAACTTGACAAAGTCCTAGCTGGAGGGGACTTTGATCACCACTGGGTACCTGAATGGGGTTATATAGATATAGAGATTTCAGGCAAATTGGACCACAATAAGCTCCTCAAAATTGGCATCAAATACAAAGAAATATGTCTGCAAATGGAACAACCAGATATGCCAACCAAACCGCAAGGTGGGTAACCTTCCAGAATCTCCCCACCTATTGTGAATGGGAGTGGGTGCACAAAGCAATCCAGACCGGATTATTATACTATGGGGAAGTATAAGAATTTTAGCAAGCTGATGGCAATTACATCGCAAAGTGCCTCTACCATTGGACAGTAGAAGTGCTGTACAAACCAGCACCCTAGACGAAACTGAACAAAATTGCTCTACCCCAATTCATCCAGCTGCCCGGGCTTGATAGGGTAGTATGTGTCAAACAGGAGGATGCCAAACAATTGTGCTGGTTCTGTTACCATACCAGCCACACAATGGCTCAATGCCACCATTGTAAAGGTAAAACTACATGGGAATACAAATATGACCCCATTGGGGGAATCACCAAGGTGGGTATTAAGACTTTCCTCCACCCAAAAGCCAGAGAATGGGTCCCGCGCAACCTAACAGAGATAGCGGATATGAAATGCCAGCAACAAGAATTGGACCTGGCACATAGAGAAGCATGGGAACAAGAAGTGGTAAAGCGATCCAAAGTGGATTATGAACCATTTATAAATCTGAACCCTGAATCTTACACAATGGATGAGGGAACCTACCCTGGACCAACAGAAAAACATCCAACCCAAGTGGAATGGATGGTCTGCAAGGAGGAAAGATGGCAGAAGGTGAACCTGAAAAAGTCTCCCAAGCAAGGGCGGATGCAGGAAGCCAGCAAATCGAAATTGAAGCCTGACAAGATGAAAGTGAATACTAAATTGAATCAGAAGTCATCAGCAAAAAACCCAAGGTGACCAGTGAAAAATCAGCAGGAGCAACAAAATTGACAAAATTGGCTGGACAATCACTGACTAAAAAATTGAGTTCTGCCACTAAATCAAATGAAGGGGTGTGAATCTGAATGACAGATGAGGGGGAATCTGCCGCTCTGCCAGCTGGGGACAAGGGGCACCTGGACCCAATCATAAAACCATCCCCATTATCCATTGATATGGAGATGGGGATGGTGACCAAATTTCCAGTACACAGGATGCCCGGGAATATAATCCCAGTCCCAACCAACTGACCCCAAAAACTGAATATTACACCCTACCAACCATTGATGCCACCATCATATACCAACCAGACCTCAGTACATGACTCAATCCATAACCCAGACAATGCTAAACCTCATACCCATGTTTTGGGCAGCCAGAAATGAGTATAGCAACTAAAAATGCTTGGGGATGGCAAGCATACAAATGAGGAGGAGAAAAATGCACCATTTAAAAACTAATAATAATATTGACCTAATTTAGGATTCTGAAATACAAGCTGGCAACCAAAAGGAAAAGTGCTGAGCCCAAACCGTGATGTGAAAAACCACCCATGGTCCCACCAGATAAGCTACCAATCCCTATGGACAGACCACATGGCAATAGTCACAATGGACAAGAAAATAGACCTGGAATTCGTGGAAGAAACTCACGCTGGTAGGATCTTGATAGCGACGGCTACAAACAGAGAAACTTACAGGAGCATACAAGCAGTAGCAGTCTATGCCCCAAAGCACCACAAAAACCATATTTTTTGTCAAATTCTTAGCGGAAGTGCCATCTGAAGTGATGAACATAACAGCAGGTGACCTGAACTGTTGGACAAATGTGAGCTGGTTTATGTTCCCGATGAGAGAATTTCCCAACAGTAAGGCTGGCGAGATGCTCAATTACCTATTCAAATTGGGGATGTGCCTAATGATTGACAAAGAGGACAATGACCTGGCCAACCTAACACAGTGGTCATATGATGCTGTTGGATCCCATTGTCAGGATCACATTTAGACTACATCCTAGTGTCATCAGATCTTAAGCCAATGACGTCCAACAGTGAGGTTAGCATAAATGCTGAAAGTGACCACATGGTCTTCTGTGTGGATATCGACCTTGATGAACCTCCAAGGAACTGCAAGTGGCAACTGGCACCAGCCACGCTGAGGGATGGGGAATGGCGCCAAAAGATTGATGCTGGAGTGGAACGACTGGTAGCATATCTGGACAGCTTCCCAGAGTTGGACCCAATAGAATGATGGACCCAGATCAAAGCAAAAATGAAGCACAATAGTATGAAGTTCAAAAAAGTGACCTCTTACAAGCAAACTGCCACCATGAAGCAGCTGAAATATAAATTAGAAAGGCTGAGGCTCACCTGATGGGACAGTAAGGACTGGTGGAGCAAGTACCAAACAACACACAAAAAGTATAGGGCCATAATGATGAAGCAAGACTCAGAGAGATGTACCAATGTGACTTACCAATATCAGAGTCTAGCAGAGACGATGACCAAAGAGGGCCTGAAACACCTCAAGGAAATTTGTACCAAGGCTAGGGTACGGGAAGTGGAGACAGTGGAAGGGGAAGTATCAACAGACCCTGAAACAATCAAGCGAGAGGTCAAGCTTTTTTACGGTGATCTTTTCCAACAACGAGAAAAAAAGTGAATTGGTGACAAAAACCCTTATTGACCTGGCCAAGCTGGCACTAGGGGGCTGTACACCGGAAGATGTCATTAAGATATCTTCTGAAATCTCTATCAATGAAGTTAAGAGGGCGCTAAAGGAGTTGTCAAGAATGAAAGCACCAGGCCTCAACAATATGTGTGCAGAAATATACAGCTTATTCTGAGACCGCATCACGCCAGAGCTCAAAGCCCTCTTCAACCACTATTTACAAAAATGGCCAGAAATTTTTGGGAGGCCAAGAGACCTGAATTGTACTTTTGTACAAAAAGGGCCTCAGATGACAACTTTGGAACTGGCACACAATTGCGCTATTGAACGCCAATTATAAACTGCTCACATGCATACTATCTAATTGACTGATGACAACAGCACCGCGCATACTCCATAAGGCCCATAATGGCTTCATCAAAGGCCGTAGTATATAGGACAGCATTGGTTCAGTCCAGAGCATACTTAGGATGTGAGGGGCATTGAACAGGGGTACCTTATGTTCCTCAACATGGAAAAGGCATATGAGTGAGTAGCGTGGTCATTCCTTCATGAGGCACTAAAGGCAGTTGGTTTCCCTGACAATTTTTGAGCATGGATAATGATGCTGTACTTGGGCCTGGTAACGAAGGTGGTTGTCACAGATGGCACAACCAACAAAATCCTAGACGGGTAAGGTCTCCAATAAGGTGACCCTATGTCACCAATACTCTTCAACTTTGCAGCCAAATTTCTACTAGTGGCAGCGGATGCAAAGCTCCAGGGGTTTAGTCCACCCTAACCAAATGCCACTGAAGATGCTAGCATTTGCTGATGATACAGTAGTAGGCATAAGCTCACCAACTGACCTCCAGGGCGCCGAGGAACTATTAAACCTCTATCAGCTAGCATTGAACGCAAAAATCAACTTGGCAAAAACCTCAGTGATGAGAGTCAGCAACCTGAGCTTCAGCCCGCCAACTGACACAACGCCAATCATGCACTCCCAGACAGTCTGATACCTCAGGATACTCTTCAATGATAAGGGACCAGCGGTACTGGAGACCAAACAGGAAGTATTGTCAAGTTTTATAATTCAAATGGCATGCTGGAAAAGTGCCAGACTATGCCTCGAGGAGAAAGTGCAGGCAATAAACATCTTCATCTTCTCAGAGTTGTGGTATGTTACTCATATGCTGCCAATGAGCCCAAACTTAGAGAAGAAAATCAGGACAATGCTCCAAACCTTCTTGTGGTTCAAGGCGAAGGCGGCGCCGATTCCACTGGAAGCCCTGTCAAAATAAAAGAACAAAGGAGGCATGGGCCTCCTGGACTTTGAATCTCATGCCCAGTGTATATGGAAGTTGTTCCTGAGACTAACACAGACGCACATGCACTGCCTGACTCTAGCATGGGGCGTGAACTGGGCAAGAGCCCAAGGCCTCCAAGAGCCAGTCTCTCCCCGCTCAATACATGAATGGATGGCGCACCACCCACAGATAACCTCCCAAAAAGGTACTCCACACTACTGGCAACTATGCAATTGGGCCATGCGCCAGGGCAGATGGTCATTTGAGCGATTGGACCAAGAAGCCGACCAAATTTAAAGAGATGTCAAAGCATGTAATTGTGCAATGATTTCCACAACAAGCTGGGAGGAATGTAATGAATTGCCAACAAATGTGCTACCAAGTCGATCAGAATAAGGTACAAATTGACACTGATAGAATTTGGGGACCCAATTGTGAAACTGGGGCACAATCCACCCACCCATCCACAAATTCCAAATGACTGGACTACCAAAGGCCATGACACCAACTACCTAACAAAGGAGTTGATCTCAGGCCTGAACTCCCACTTAGTAATGGCCAAACAGCATTCAGTAACCTGGCGGATCCTAAATTGGGCATTCAAATTGGGCAAGCACAGCGGGCTGGACTACCAGCACAAAGAATGCCCCATATGCGCTGAACTGGAAGCAGACATAGCCCACCATTACTATGGATGTGCTGTGTTCAAAAAATACTGCTCCATGATGCGCTACATCCTATCAGGCAAACAATCGCCACCAGGAATACATCCATCGCAGGATCTCTTCTTCACAAAAACCCTGAAAATGGCTCCAATCCAACTATGAGCCTTCATTTACTATTATTGTGTATGGGTAATTCACTGTGCGCTCATCGCCAAGGTTTTGAGTAATGAGCGCCCCCACCACAGAGGTTCAGTATTAAAGACCATTTAAATATTTCTGATCAGCTCTGTCAGATCTCAAAATTTTTGTGCCTAATCCCCAGGTGTTATAAAGCCACACATTTGGCTTTCCCCACCGGATTGCTCATCATATGCAATGAGGCAACTAATTGACTGAGAATTGAATGGCCTGTAAGCCCACCGATGCTAGAACTGTGGCTAGTGATGGTGATCACCAATCAGCAATGGTCAGAGGTGCTAGAAGTCTGGTGGCCTGAACCCCCAGTCCTTTTTACCCTTAGCCAAATTGCCAGTATTCTGCCCTCCCCTTAATTTCCCTTAAATTTATTTTTTAATAAAGTATGGTTTTTTAATAAAAACATAATTGGCTCAGCTTTTGGCTCTAAAATTAAATTCTAAATTGTTGGTAGTTCAAATCTTAGCACAATCACTTATAATATATGTCCTATGGCTGGGAGGCTATGTTCAAAATTAAGGCAGTATGAGATCATAGTGGGACGAGCTCAAATCATTATAGATGGCTACCCTTTTTGCTTAATTTGACCAATAAAATCATCTAAAATCTGATAAAATGAATGATTTTAGATAGTGATCAATAAATTTATCATAGATTGACTAATAAAAACAGCCAAATTTATTAAAATGAATTACGTAGATGGTGATTAGTAAATTCAGCATATGTTAACCAATAGAATCATCTAAATTAATAAAATGAAGTATTGTAGATGACAATCAGTAAATTTAATATAATTTGACCAATAAAATAAACTAATTTAATTAAATGAATATCAGTATATTTGTTTATAAAATACTATATATAATATATATACAATGAGTTTTAATTTTATAGAGAAGTAAGGGGTCAAAAAGGATATATAGATATAGTAATATTTAATAAAAGTAGGGAAAAAGGCCACTTCTAAAAATGCACAAATTTTTTGGGGGTAAAAGAACTGGGGGTAAAGGTTTTTTGAAAGAAAACCTTCTCAAAATTATTTAGAAAAATGAAACTCATTTAAAAAAGACTTAAAAAGTATAAAATAATTGAAAAATTATGCCTCCTCAATAAAACTATTTTTAAGTTGGTGCCATATTTTAAATAACTTATAATATGCATTTATAATATATATACTCAACACTGTATATTCTAAGTTGCTTGTAGTTTACATTTGGACCCAATCCAAACATATGATATAAATTTTATTTGTGAGCAAAATTTTGTAAGTCAGATTGGAAGATGGAACCAAATTTAAAAAGGGCTTATTGAGAAAGCATAATTTATCAATTATTTCATGCTTTTTAGAGCATTTTGAAAGGGGTTCTTTTTGACTAAGAAATTGTAAATTATTTGCAGGAAGCCATGAGTTTTAGTTGAAAGTGCAAGATAGTCAGATATCCACAAAACTTTCCTGGTAATCCATCCATTTTGTTAAATTTGTGCAAATTGAACTTGAAATTTCAGTCTCTGTATAAATTAGCTCTAAAACGCTTTTCAATGAAAATTTGCAGCTTGCGCTAATTTAGCCAAACTGATTCATATTAAATTTTGAATTTTATTTGAGGTGGGCCAAACTGAGGATAATACCGCATGGATTAAGGGAATAGAAGAAATGGAAAAGGAGGATAAAACCTGGAAAGCCTCCATGCACAGCATATGATAGGCCAGGATCTCCATAGACCGTCTTGTTATTTGCTATCTCAGTTTGGGGAATTGGTGTGCAACTCCAAACACAGTCAATATCATCCCCTACCCAAAGTTCATCTACCAGGATCAAACTTAGGGAGGCAGTGGTAGTAAGTCCATATTCTACCACTGGGGTACCCCCCGCTTTTAAAAAACTCCATACTTTATTTTAAAAAATTAAAATGAAAGTAAGAGAGTGGAGGGTGGAACACAGGCGATTTGGCTGAGGATAAAGGACCTGGAATTTGGGCTGCTAGAGATCTAGCACCACTGACCATTGCTGATTGGTGATTGCCATCACTAGCCACAGTTCTAGCATTAGCAGGCTTACAGGCTATTCAATCTTTAATCAATTTGATGCCTTGTCATGTATGATGAGCGATCTGGCAGGAAAAGCCAAACATGCAGCTTTGTAACACCTGGGGATTGTGCGTGAGAATTTCATGATCTATTGGAGCTGATCAGAGATATTTTGAATGGTCTTCAACACCAAATCTTTGTGATGGTAGTGCTCTTTGGCCAAACGCTTGGAAACAAGAGACAAGTGTATCACCCATACATAATAATGGCAGATGAAGGCTCATAATTGGATTGGGGATGATCACAGGGTTTTTTAAAAAAGGTCCTGTGACAGATGCAATTCCATCAGCAATTGAATGCCTGACAGGATATAGTGCATCGTGGACCAATATTTTTTTGAAATGGCGCATTCATAATATTGGTGAGCTATATCTGCTTTAAGTTCTGCACATATGGGGCACTCCTTGTGTGATTATTCCAGTTTACTGTGCTTAATGGACTTATACGCATGGTGAAGGATCCACCAGGTTGCTAACTGCTGCTTAGCCATTACCAGTCAGGAGTTCAGGCCTGAGATCAACTCCTTCATTTGGTAATTGTTGTGGCCTTCAGTTGCCCAGTTGTTCAAGATTTGTGGTTAAGCAGGTGGATTGTGCCCAGGTTTCAGCTGCAGATCTTTGTACTCAATCTGGGTTGATTTGTAGCAGACTTTGAATGACTTGGCGGTGTATTCATGGACAATTTTGACTTTGTTCCTCCTAATTCATTATGGAAATCATTGCAGAATTATGGGCCTCGACATCCCTGTGAATTTGGTCAGCATTATGATCGCTAGTTTGAACGACCAGCCACCCAGGCACACTGCCCAATTCCACAGTTACCAGTAATGTGGGGTGCCTTTTTGGGAGGGCATTTGCATATGGCTTACCATCCATTCACTTAGTGAGCAGGGTGAGACCGGCTCCTGAAGGCCCTGGGCCCTAGCCCACTTCATGCTCCAAGCTAGGTTTGGGCAGCACATGTGCGTTTGCATCAATATAAGAAATAACTTCATCCAGATCTTCCAAGCGTGGTTGATGAAATCCAGAAGGCCCATGCCTCCTTCAGACTTTGGTTTAGACAGAGTTCCTAGTGCTATTGGTGCCACTTTCGTCTTGAACCATAGAAAGGTCCAGAAAGTTGTCCTGATTTTTTTTTCTCTAGGTTCAGGCTCATTGGCAGCACATGAACTACATACCACAACTTTGGGATGATGAATAAGTTGACTGCCAGAACTTTCTCTCAAGCCATAGTCTGGCATTTTGCCAGCATGCCATTCAGACTGATAGACTCAGTAATACTTCTTGCTCCATTTTCAGTACCGCTGGCCCCTTATTGTTAAAGAGTATAATGAGGTAACATATCATCTGGGATTTCATGATTGGTGTTGTGTCAGTTGGTGGGCTGAAATTTGGGATGCTGATCCTCATTATAGAGGCTTTTGCCAAGTTTATCTTCACATTTGATGCTAACTGGTAAAGGCCCAGTAGCTCCTCTGCGCCCTGTAGGTTGGTTGGCAAGCTAATACTTACTACCATGTTTTCAGCGAAGGCCAGCATTTTCAGCAGCATTTGGTTGGGGTGGACTAGGCCCCAGAGTCTCACATCTACCGCCAATAAAATATTATCTGCAAAATTGAACAAAATTATTGACATAGGATCGCCTTGTTGGAGACCCTGCCTGAACAGAATAACATTGATTACACCATCTGTGATAATCACCTTGGTTACCAGGCCTGAGTACAGTGTTGTTATCAATGATCTAAAGGTTTTGGGGATATCAACCACCTTTAATGCCTTATGCAGAAATGACCAAATTAACCAATCATAGGCCTTTTCCATGTCGAGGAACATGAAATATCCCTGCTCAGTTCCTCACTCATCTTAGAGTATGTTTTGGACCGCACCAATGCTATCCCAAATACTCCAAACCTTGATGAACCAATTTTGGGCTTTATGAAATGTGCACAGCGCCGTTGTCATCAGCTGATTTAATGTATTTTGTGTTAGCAGCTTAAAATTGGTGTTGGATAGTGCAATCAGGCGCCAATTCCATAATTGGCATCAGAGTTCCTTTTTGTACAAGAGTAAAATTTGGGTCTTCTGGCCTCCCAGGACTTGATGTCCACTTCAAAAACAGTAGTTAAATAGGGATTTTAGTTTCAGTGCAATGTGGTCATGGAATTCACTGTACACCTCTGCACGCATGTTGTCAGGGCCTGGTGCCTTCATTCTTGGTGACTCTTTTAAAGCCAACTTAACTTCATCTATCAAAATTTCAGCAGATAGGTTAGCGACATATTCCAGCGTACAGCCCCTAAGTTCCAGCTTGGCCAGGTCAATTAGGGCATCTGTTGCTGATTTTCTCGTTACTTGTTGTTAAATTAGTTCGCCATATAAGCGTTTGATCTCATTCTTGATCATTTCTGGGTCCGTTGATACTTCCCCTTCCGCCATCTCTACTTCCCATATCCTAGCCTTGGTTCAGATTTCCTTGAGGTGTGCCAGGCCCTCTTTAGTCATTGTCCCCGCTAAGCTCTGATATTGATAGGTAGTGTTGTCCACCACTCTGAAATTCTGTTTCACCATCAAGGCCCGATACTTTTTGTGCATTGTTTGGTACTCACTTCACCATTCATCGCTGTCCCGCTAATTGAGCTTCAACCTCTCCAGTGCAGTTTTCAGCTGTTTTGCGATGGAAGTAAGCTTGTAATCTTTCACTTTTTTTTGAATTTCATGCTATCATGCTTCATCTTCTCTTTGATCTGGATCCATCATTTCAGATGATCTTTCTTCAGATGACGATCCAGATATGTGCCCAGTAAATTAGTCCATCTTCAATTGTTTGGTGCCATTCCCCATCCCTCAACATGGCTGGTGCCAGTTGCCATTCACAGATCCTCAGAGATTTGTCCAGATTGATATCCATGTGGATGATCATGTGGTCACTTTTGGCATTTATATTGACTTTAATGTTGGGCATCAGCGGCTTGAGGTCAGATGTCACCAGTATATAGTCCAGGCGTGAACCAGCCTGTGGGGCTCCAGCTGTCATGGTTAAATGACATCATAGTGGGGACCAACCATAAGGATAAGGCTGGGCGACAGGAGGCCCAGAAGGTGAAGCTTCAGGCCCTCCCTGACCTCAGGCACACACTAGACTAACGCTGGTACAAGTTAAATATGCCCAGGTTAGAATTAGTGAAGTGCAGAACGCCCAGCCCCTTTCATCAGCCCAGGCGTTAAAGCAAATGGTATATTCGGTTAACAATGATGGCACTATTCAGAGATTGAGGAATGGGGGTTCAAAATACATTCCATTTACAAAACTACGCGTTTGGGTCAGATCCAACTTCAATCAATTACTTGGGTGAAGTCAGTTTTGGTGTATTCTACCAATTTGGATGGTAGTGTTTGCCTATTGGTGAATCAGAGCTTGGGCCCACTTCAGCAAACCTAAATTTCCTCAACGAAGTTTAAATCTGTTTTCCATGATTAACATTCCTTGTTGGTCAACTTTCCTAATAAACCTTTTCCGTTCTCCCATTTTTTTATGTTATCTCTAGCAATCCTGTGCATGGACCTCTTTGATGAGGTCTCACACTACATTAACCACACTATTATAATTATATTTAAATTTTCAACTTGTGCACCATTGGGTCTCCCAGTTTCCCTCCAACCTGGGATGGTTACCCCTTTTCCTTTTGTGCACCGCGTCATTTTTGGTGGGTTGTTTGCTATCATGATCACACTTCTCTTCATAAGTAATTATTGCCTCAGCACCCTCCGCTGGTCTCTAGTCAATTTTAGACTAACAGCTAGTTTCCTGGCGTTGGCCTTGTGCACCAAGAATTACCACACTGTGAACAAAAGAGTTATAGACACTCTCCTTACATAAGTCAACCAACCTCTCAATTCTTTGTGCACAAACTTTTTCCGTGTGGAACTTTTCTGAGGTGTGAACAGTGGGTGCCAGCTGTGGGCCTTGACTGTGGTTAACCATACCGCTGTTTCCTCTTTTTACCAAAGGTTAAAGAAACTCGGCGCTATTCTGGTTGCCTCCAACTGGAAAGTATCCAATCTTTGTGATCATAGCTGGTGGATACGGACACTTTGAGGTCTAAAAGCTATGATTCCCCGACTTTCCACCAAAATTATCAATTTAAAATTAAATAAATTAGTTTTCATTTGACAGCGCATTCAGATAATGCTGGCAGAATCAGCACAGATGGGCCTGGGGGTGTTGGCCTTAGATAACGTCGGGCATTCCATTGCAGTTAGAAGAATATGGTCGTTCACATCTAAAAACGCGTTTTATGATAATAATTGTATAAAACTCTGAACCGTTTCTTAACTTTTATGGCCTGGATGAGAAACCTATTCCAGTATATCAAATAACCCCTGAGAACCCTCGTTTGACCCCTACCATGATCCAGGGCACTCAGGAAGCGGAGAAAGGACTTTGTTTTTGAATATTATAAAGTATATGCACCTGCAGAAGGCATGTTGGGGTATGTGGCCTCAGTAGTACTAGTGGCCAACTATGCCTCCCCCTTCTATGATCCCAAAACATACCCTGATGGCGTGCTAGAGCCAGAGGAAAAATTTTCTGAAGAATTGTTGGCGTTTTCTGCTTTAAATAAAGACCACTCAGGGTACTTTCTACTGACTGTTATCCTGTCCTCCCATTTAGGGAAATTCAGCACCAAAATTCTGGTGGTACTGGTGCCATGGAAAACTTTATGGACATGAGCCTAGCTGACTACCTTGGGTTGAGTTACTTGCCAGGTGGTATGGTTAGAGGAGGGGCGTCTCAAGGTATTCCCACTCTGAAGGTCGTTGGGACAATGGACTATCAGGTTGGCAAATACCACTTGTCCAATCACTTTCAAGCTATCAAAAACCTCTTGTACCCTATCATTTTGGATGTGGAGTGGTGGCGGAAGTTTGACGTTAGAACCAACTTGAAAGAGAATACTCTATACCTAACAGTAAATAACGGTCGCACCCTAGGTGTTCCTTTGTCTGAGGCTGACGCTCAGGGCGACTTGCCCCACTGGCCCCACCTTCACACCCTTAGTCTTGCCTCTATGCTGAAGCCTACTGTGGTGGTTCCCCTACCTTCTTGTTTGGAGGGTTTGGAATCTTTTTTTGATGAAGCTTCAGCTGATGCTCTACCTGATCGTTCTGAGTATGACTATGACTTCAAACTCACTGTGGATCTGGTGCATATTTCTTCTCCCATTTACCCCATAACCATCCAGGAGGAAGAGATGTTAGATGTGTGGGTGAAGGAGCAGTTAGCTAAAGGCGCGATTTTTCACCGGAACTCTCCTGTTTTCTCCCCACTTCTCTTTGTTGAGAAGGCTGATGGTACTCTACACCCGTGCGTAGACTATGGGAACCTCAACAACGTTACTGCACCAGACTTTATCCCATCCCTTTGGATTCACAGATTTCGCGCTATGTGGAGAAGGCGAAGGTCTTCTCCAAGCTGGATTGCCTCAATGCATCCAATCAGATCCGGATAAAGAAGGGCCAGGAGTGGTTAACCGCATTTTGCATGAGAAAAGGAATTTTCCAGTTTTGGGTCATGCCCTTTGGGATTAAGAATGCCCATGCCATCTTTCAACGCCGCATTGATTCTGCGTTAGGAGACTTGTTGGGGGTATGTGCGGTTGCCTACATGGATGACATCCTGGTGTTTTCCCCTGATCAGGAGTCACATGCAGTACACCTTTGACAAGTAGTGGAGAGATTGAGGGCCGCTTGCCTTACCCTCAAGATTAGTAAATGTGAATTCTTCAAGTCCCAGGTCACTTTTCTGGGCAACGCCGTGTTTGATCAAGGACACATGATAACTCCAGACAAGGAGAAGGCTATTCGTGAGTGGCCTACCCCCACCTATGTCAAGGAACTGAGGAGCTTTTTAGGGATGTGTACGTTCCATAAGAAGTTCACACCCAATCTCTCGAGGTGGCAGCTCCCTTATATAAGGCCAGCGGTGCCAAGGTGCTTCAGTGGTCCCCCGTTTTAAAGAATACTTTCCAAGCAGTGAAGTGCATCCTGTTGTCCACGTCTGTTCTTCGCCATGGTGATCCTTCAAAAAAGTTCATTGTGTCTACTGATGCCTCTAACTTCACCATAGCGGCCGCCTTGTTATAAGTAGGCGAAGATGGGATAGAGCATCTGGTGGGATATTTTTCTAGGAAAGTGTCTTTGCCAGAGTTGAATTACGCCGTTTATGACAAGGAGTTACTGGAAGTGGTGGAGGCGCTGACTTATTGGCGTCACCACTTGCATGGCTCATCCCAACCTTTCTTGGTACATACAGACCACCAAGCCTTGTTGTAATACCGCGCTCCTCATGTCCTAACCCCAATGCAGACCCATTGGCATGAGACCCTTGCCCAATTTGCATTCTCTTATGAGTTCACCAAGGGCAAGGATAATGGTTTGGCGGATGCTTTGAGCCGCAACCCTGCTTTAGCACCCAATCCCAAGGAGGTAGAAGTTCATAACACACAGTTGATGATTCCGCCAGATAAAATTGTGTGCCAACTTCCCTCTTCCATGGCCAGCGGGCCAGCGCTTGCCCCTCTGGAAAATGCGGAGGAATACAGTATGTTCAGATAGGTAGTCTTTCTCAGCTGCTAGCAGCCAAATATACTATGATACTTGCTAAGAGCGCTTTGAATCAAGAGGATCTCTTCAGGGGCTATCACGTGAAGGATGAGATGATGTGGTTTCAGAGACGCCTATGGGTTCCTGATGGACCACTGTGCCTTGAAATCATCTGGGACCATCATGATGGACACACCGTTGGTCATCCTGGTAAAGCAAATATGTTGGGGTTAATATGACGCACATACAATTGGAAGGGCTTGCCTGCTCAAGTGAGGCGGTATTGTAAAGAGTGCCTGATCTGCAATCAGATAAAACCCAATCAGCAACCTTTAGCGGGGTTGTTGGTACCAGTCCAAAAGGCTGAAGGGCCCTGGACTTCTTTATCAGTGAATTTCATTGTGGAGTTACTTGTCACTAATGGTTTATGATGCCATCATGGTAATGGCGGACCATTTTACAAAGTTCGCCCGCTTTATTCCCGGCAGAATGGTATAAACCGCGGCTGAGATGGCTAGGCTCTTCGTCACTCATGTGTTTGCACTCCTTGGGGTTCCTCAAGAATTAATCAGTGGTTGGGACCCCAGTTTACCTCCATCTTCTGGGAAGAGTTGTGTAAGACTTTCTCAGATTCACCTTGTCGCTCAGCTGCCTATCACCCCCAATAAAATGGGCATACTGAGCGAGTGAACTAGTGCTTAGAACAGTTTCTGCGGTATTCCACCGCCGCAGATCATTCAGATTGGGTTTCTCACCTCCCTATGGCCCAATTCATTTACAACAACACTTTGCATTCTTCTATCTATTGTTCCCCTTTTTGCCAGCCATGGCTTTAACCCCGCCTTTAACATGGAGCCCAGATGTGGTTTTAAAGTTGAAGCGGTGGTGGATTTTGCCAAGGCTATCAAGAAGGTCCATTAGGGGTTTCCACAAGTTTGGAGGCGGCTATGCTGGTTTATATGGAGAATGCTGATAGAAAACGCCGTGTGGGTCCAGCATACAAGGAAGGGGATCTCGTGATGCTTGATGCTCATAATATCCCTAACAAGCAGCCATGTAAGAAGCTGGGACCAAAGAGGATCAGCCCTTACCGCGTTGTTAGAAAGGTGGGTCATGCCTCATACCAGTTAGATCTCCTTCTTTGTTTCGATCTTCTCTGTCTTCCATGAGAGCAAATTGACGTTGTTTAAGGGCCCCCACCAGAGACTTGTGAGGCCTATTTCGTGGATAGGGCGCCAGAGTGGGAAGTTGAAGAAATAGTAGCCTCCCGCCTCTTAAATGAAGACTTGAGTACCTGGTATCTTGTAAGGGTTTTGATGCTGCAGAGAACAGTTGGGTTCCAGCGCAATTGTGTGCATGCCAAAGATCTGATTGAAGCCTTCCACAAGCGTTTTCCCAGGCTGCTGGAGCTCAACCAAAACTGACTGTTGCCGCCATGAAGTTGGCCCAAGCCCACAAGAACTTTTCCCTTGTGAAAGCCTCTGGAGGGGGGTTGAGCCCCGTTGGGAGGGGAGGGTAATGTCATGGTTAAATGACATCATAGTGGGGACCAATCTTAAGGATAAGGCTGGGCGACAGGAGGCCCAGAAGGTGAAGCTTAAGGCCCTCGCTGACCTCAGGCACACACTAACGCTGGGTATGAGCTAAATATGACCAGATTGGTGTTAGTGAAGTGCATAACGCCCAGACCTGTTGTTAACCCAGGCGTTAAAATGAATGGTGTATTCGATTAACAATGATGGCACTATTCAGAGATTGAGGAATGGGGGTTCAAAATCCATTCCATTTACAAAACTACGCGTTTGGGTCAGATCCAACTTCAATCTTTTACTTGGGTGAAGTCAGTTTTGG
Source organism: Massospora cicadina (assembly GCA_022478985.1). Taxonomy (NCBI): domain Eukaryota; kingdom Fungi; phylum Entomophthoromycota; class Entomophthoromycetes; order Entomophthorales; family Entomophthoraceae; genus Massospora; species Massospora cicadina. Next base: position 274,799 of record JAKSZP010001348.1, read on the forward strand.
TATATTCTACCAATTTGGATGGTAGTGTTTGCCTATTGGTGAATTGGTGCTGGGTCCCACTTCAGCAAATCCCAAATTTCCCCAATAAAGTTTAAATCTGTTTTTCATGACTAAAATTCCTTGTTGGTCAACTTTCCTAATAAAACTTTTCCGTTTTCCCATTTTTTATGTTATCTCTAGCAATCCTATGCATGGATCTCTTTGATGAGGTCTCACACTACATTAACCACACTAATATAATTGCAATTAAATTTTCAACTTGTGCACCGTTGGGTCGCCCAGGTTTCCTCCAACCTGGGATGTTTGCCCCTTTTTCCTTTGTGCACCGCGTCATTTTTGGTGGGTTGTTTGCTATCATGATCACACTTCTCTTCATAATTAATTATTGCCTCAGCACCCTCCGCTGGGCTCTAGTCACTTTCAAACTAATTGCTAGTTTCCTGGCGTTGACCTTATGCACTGAGCACTACCATGCTGGGAACAAGAGAGTTATAGACACTCTCCTTGCACTGGCAGAGTCATATGTCCATCGCGTTAGGTTGGCCAGGTCGTCATCCTCCACATCAATTGTAAGGCACATCCCCCAATTTGACTAGGTATTCAAGCATCTCATCAGCCTTTTGGTTGGAATATTCAATTGTTGGGATCACATCCCGACTCACATTTGTCCAACAATTTAGGTATCCTGCTATAACCAGTGTTGCTTCTGCTGGTACTTCCAATAAAAATCCCAAAATATTTGGTTTTTGGGGGCTTCAGCGAAGTGTAGATTGCCACCACTCAAAGGCTCTTGTCAGTTTCCCTATGCATAGTGGTCAAAATCAGGATCCTTCCAGCGTGATATTCCTAAAATTAATAGCTATGTTCTCGTTCAATGTGACGATCACCACATAATCCGTCCAGAGAGCTTGACAGCCTACCTGGTGGGACCACAGGTGAATCTTCGCATCACAGATCAAGCTCAGCACCATTTCCTTTTGGCAACCTGCTTGCAATTTAAATATTTAAAATTATGTCTATATTATTGTTTGTTTTAAATGGTGTATCTTCCGCCTTCTCATTTATATCTTACCATCCACTGAGCATTTGTAATCACAATCCTCATTTCCAGCTGCCCAACCCAAAAAATATGAGGATTGATATTTTTGGGGTTGTGAATTAAGTTGTGGATGAAAGTTTGCTTGTTAGTGATTGGTGTCACTGAGGGTGGGCGGAGTGTATTGGTTGCACTTTGGGGTCAGTAGGACGTAACTGGGATTGATTTACTGGGCATTCTGTGCACTGGGAATTCAGTCGCCATCCCCATCTCCCTATCAATGGACAACGGGGATGATTTAATTACCAGCTCTAGGTGCTCCATTGTCCCTACTGGTGGTGCGATAGATTCCCCCTCATCTGTTGATCGGATTCCCACCTCTTCAGTCAACTTTTGGCAGATCTGGCCTTTTTGGTCAGATTCTGATTGGCCAACTTTGCAAATCTTGGCAATTTGGTTGTTTGATTGCTAGTCTTCTTGGGTTTTTTGCTGACAATTTCCAAGTTGCCTTTGTTTTTGCTTTTGACTTTTCAGGCTTAGATTTTGATTTATTGGCATCTTGTGCTGCCCATCCCTTCCTGGGGAATTTTTTGGGTTCACCTTCTTCCATCGTTCTTCCTCACGGATCATCCATTCCACTTGGGATGGGCGTGGCGCCATCAGTTCAGGGCCCATTCCTTCATCCATTTTGTACACTTCAGGGTTTGGGTTGATGAAGGGCTCATCATCTGCTTCAGGTCACCTGGCCGCTTCTCATTCCTTTGCTTTCCTATGGGCTAGGTCCAACTCTTGCTGTTGCATTTCATGTCTGTGACCTCCGTTAGGTTTCATGGGATACATTCTTTTGCTTTTGGTTGAAGAAATGTTTTAGCCACAACCTTTGTGACCCCTCCAATTTGGTCATATTTGTACCTTTGAGGGTTCTTTCCCTTGTGATGGTGGCATTGAGCCATTGTATGGCCGGTCTGATAACATAACTGACATACTTGCTTTGCGTCTTCTTGCTCAACGTACATGACTCTGCTTAGGCTGGGCAGGCGGATGAATCGAGGTAGGGCGATTTTATTCAGCTTCATCCATAGGGCCAGTTCATATAGCGCTTCGACTGTTTGGGGGCAAAGTAACTTTGCAATGTAATCACCACTGGCTTGCCAAAATTCTTATACTTCCCTATAGTATGATAGTCCAGTCTGGATCGCTTTGTGTACCCATTCCCTCTCCTGATCAGTTGGGATGCTTTGAAATGTCACCCACCATGCGGTTTGGCTAGAGTTTCTAGTCAGTTCCGTTCACACATAGACTCCCTTATACTTGATTCTGATCTCAAGGAGTTTTTTGGTCCAATTCACCTGGGATTGTGATATTGATATAGCTCCATTTGGGTACCCAGTGTAGATCAAAGTCCCCTCCTACAAGCACCTCATTGAGCTCCTGATAAATCTCCATTATCAGGTTAGATCACTCCTCCTCCACCACCAGCTGCATAGGATTTGGATTGCATCCTTTAGATATGACTTAGGCGCTTGGCAGTATATGAAGCCTCTGCTGATTAGTTGGTGGATGTATTCAATATGGCTTCTAACCCCATTTTATATGTTATCATCGGTATGGGCTGCCTCTGCACTATATGGCTTTGATTTCATGCTAGGCTTAGGTACATTGGCAGGGGATTTCCCCTTCTTTATCCAGCTTACTGGCTCATCAAGACTAAATCCCCAATTGAGGAACACTTCTATCTGGTGTATGTTGATACCGCAGTGATTAATGCTCCTAGCCATTTGTGCTCTGATCTCAAGATTTTGCCACTAAAGGGCATCCTTCAGTGAAAATCCCAGTTGGTACCATTTGATGGCAGATTCCAGGCCGCACGTTGTGTGCAGGTACTTCTGGAGGGCCTCTAGCGTAGTTGAGCTATGCTGGCACCAGTACCTTACTTAATGCTGTTCCACCTGCTGTCTGTGAAAATTTGTGCCATGGCAGCCAGGACTCCCACCTTGCACCACTGAAAGGCTTTGGAAGGGGCGAATTTTTTGGTGGATTATGAGGCAGCTACCATCAGTTCAGGGAAGGATTGCTTTTAAACCTAAAATGGTTTCGATTTGGAACCCCACTTTGAGACATTCTCAGCCCAGGTCTGGGGTTGTGACCCCTTTCATTGCTGATGCTGCCTGCGGTGAGATCTCATGCTCCATCCATGGTTGGGCTGACTCTGGGGTGAACCCCGCTGCGTCCCAGCCTGAAGCTTCAGATAGTGTGGCAACGTCACGCCAGAGTTTATATTTCTCAATGGAAAAAGGTCAGCCTCAGAGGGTTTCATGGATGGGTTTCATGACTCCCAGATCCACCCATTCATAAACTTGGTCAATAGGTTCCCACATGGAACCAGTAAGTTATTTCCAATGGGGTGAATCCGTTGGCAGACCAATTGATGGCCTCTTCCAGTGACCAATCCCAGAAGGATCACCACTCCACCGCCTTCTCCTTTGTCCAGCCCACCTTCAACAGGTCAGATGCGGTGGCCAGTAGGATTTGGGTGTATGACCAGTGTAGGGCCTCGGTGGCCTTAAACCCAGTGCAATCCATGGCAATTCCTCCTCTGGGGAGAATGTGGTGTTATACCATTCCAGCGCAGTGTTGACTGAAATGGTATGTTGGGACCATTTAAGGGAAGTTGAAACTTTCAGTAAACGTTTTTCATAATCTGGTAATTCTGTTGGAGTGAGTCCCAAGCTCCTGATGGCTTGGGAAAATCTCAATGATATCCAGCCTTATTGTATTCTTCAAATTAAGGAGGTCGATACCAGCTTTTATCCAGGCCTTTAAGTTCACCGGCTTGAACCTTCTTGAACTGCAGCTTCAATCACTTTATGCTCCAGGATGAGTTTCATCCATTCAAGGGCGTCTTCAGTTCAGATCCATGATGCCTTGAAGAGCATCACCATCTAAAGTAATATTTGGGTGTTGAGCCATCGTTTGGCTACCCTGACAGAAAACTTGTGTCCATGCCAAAATGGCTGCAATGGCCAGCGTAACGTTTTTGGAGTTCAATTGTGTAGCTGTTGAATATGGGAATTGTAGGGCCTCCCATTGCTTGATTTCGCGTGAAGACACTTCACAGTTGGCTAAAATGTCCTTTTGGATGGGGGTGTACTTTACTGGGGCCCTGGTTGCCGACTTGACCACTGTTGGGGTTTCAGCTCCTTCTGGTAGTATTTTTACTTTTTTCAATGAACTTTTGTGAGTGTCCAATCCTTCAGATTTGGTGCCTAATACTCCTTCATCCCTGACGGGGATCATCCCCAACAGTTTGCTCTGCTTTGCCAATTGATTCTGGGCTGAAATTGCACCTGCTGTCAACTTAATTTTTTGTCTGAGATTGCGCCCAATTGTTCATTGGGGGATCATCCCCAACAGTTTGCTCTAATTTGCTGATCGATTCTGGGCTGGTTTTGCCCCCACTATCAACTTGGATTTGTTAGGGATTGCTCCTGATGGTTCTTCATAAATATGCCCAACAGTTTGCTCAGTTTGCCTGTTCAATCATGGTCAGGGACTGTTCTCAACCCATGACTGGTCATTGCAGGATTGGTCTCTGACATATTTTTTGGATGATTGATTTAAACGTCATCAGAAATTTTCTCCATCTCAATTGTGAATATTTTTTGTGCCTGCCCAGATATACTGGTCCCTTGGCTTTCGCTGGTCAAATTGGATTTGATCTCCAATCCAACCAAAACTTCATCAGGGTTTTTTGTTTTCTTTCAAAAAAGTTTTTCCCCTGCGAGGCCCCAATCCTCTCACCTAATTGAAGTTCAGTGGGGAATTCCCTGACGCCACTGTTCTCAGAATTGCTTCATGCTCCCCAAGGGTGGTGTCAATCATTTGGTTTTTGGCAGAAACCGATCTAGGGGAGTCAGTTGCATTATCTGCACTTGTCACCGGGTTTGTTAGGGTTTTGGCCAAGTTTGATCATTTTTGATTGTTTGTGTAGCTGAAACATTATCTGTTGAGCAGCTATTTGTTGGGTCTCTGTCAATATTAGTCATGCTGGAGCCTTTTTTGGCCGTAAGTCCCAGATGGTGCATCCATCTTGGCATACTTCATAATTAATTTTGTATTTGGCACAAGCAAGCTGTCTGTTTCTTTGTGCTTTGCACAGATGGGCGGAAAGACCTACTTACGCTAAGTGTTATAGCCGTGGTGTACTGCTCTATAGGTGCAGTACTTCACAGGCAGGCGGATGTTATCTCTGGGCCTGTACTAATTACTTTTAAATTTAAAAGTGCAATTTGTGAGAAAAAGATATACAGGTGTGCACTGGGGTGCCCACCTCTGATTTATATTATCCCAATAGATTAATTCATGAACAATATGATTTATTTCATATATCACTCATCTGGTTCTGAAAATTACATATTGTTTTTATTTTTAACTTTTATACACATTTTAATAAATCTTCTTAATAAGCAAAAAGATACTTACATTATTCTGTCATCAAGCCCTTGCAGTTATTCATAATTTTAAGAATCTTTCCAGAAGTCCATATAATTATCTAAAAAGTGTAAACTTAACTTCCAGTGCAGGTTTTATAACCAAGGGATAATCCAGAGTGCATATGGCATTACTGTTCTTATAACTTGTAAAACATTGCTTCCTGAGGAGATGAGGAATAAAGTTATTAAATATTTATATTGCCAACCCAGGTTCCAATCTCACACAGGAAAGTTGGGCCACCAGTTATTAATTATCTGTGATGCTTCAATAGTTTTTGGGTTTTGATACCCCTATAGGCTTGGGTACCAAAGTGAGTATCATGATATTGAGAGAGGGGTTGGTCAAAGTTTAAAATTAGGTAATAAATCCCTTCTGGGCTTAGCTTTATTCTACCATGGGTTCCTGCTGCTAATAAGATAGTGAAAGTAAAATTAGGATTCTCTGAGCCAAAGCCATAAAAAAGCATGACTATTTTTTGTTGGCAGATTTGACAGTTCCTGAAGTGATTAGTATAAAACATGATATTTGGGTTTTTTAGTAAAAATTTATTTTTTAATTAGATAATCACCAAACGCTTTGGGAGGGGAAAGGTTTATTTTATAAAGGGTAGACAGGATAATTCTATAGAAAATGTCTTGACAAAAAAATTTGCTCAGCCTTCAGAAAATTGTGGGAATGAAAAACTCATTAGTGAAGTATTTTGGTTGGGGTATTAAGTCCAAGGGTAAAGAAACTGTGATTTTAATACAAGTGACTGGCCAATCTTTTGAATCCTAATTTGGGTACCCCTTTCCCACTAGGGTTACAGAGAAGTAATTGCTAGTGCTGATTCCATTTTGAGAGAAAAGGGTGGGGTTTCAATGCTTGGGTTATATACAGAGCAGTGCTAGTGGTTTAGGCCACATGAGGCAAACTAGGTCAGTGCCAGAAATTTATATTTCTAAGTGAAGCTTCTGCTATCTTGGCTACAATTTAGCTGTTTATGTTTGTATTTATTGCCTCTATCCACTTTTTATCTAGGGTATGGACAAATTTATGAACCTTCTTCAGTGGTTAAAATGATTTACTGGACCCCTTTTGATGGTGATGTGGGCAATGCAGTTGTTAAAAAGGTTATGGCTGGATACTATTGGGATTTTAACCAGGATGATTACTTCCATAGCTTCTTAAAATTATGGATTTTTGATTAGTCAGGTATGGTTGCCAATTCATTCATCTAGATTCAGTGTTATTAGTAGGAATAGTGTTCTGATTTGTGCTCCCTATTTGGTTGGGTTAAGCTACTTTGAAGTATTGGGGATAATCCCTGATAGCAATAATTATTTTGAAAACTGACAACTGAAGCTGAGAATAATTTCTAGTACTAAAAAAAAGAAGCTGAGAATAATTGACAAATTTTATATATTAATTTATTAGGATTTACCAATGACTTATGCAAGGATAATTGAATGTTTAATTTCTTAAGTTATACTATCAGATTGCCAATTGACGCCTGAGTGTTTGAGTTACTGGTAACTGATGCCAAGTGTAATTTGAATCATGTATTTTTTGGATTTACTGGTGACTTATTCCAAGGATAATCATATTGCCAGCTTTAATGCTGAGGGCTCTGATAGGTGGCCAGTCAATAGCTATTTCTTTGAAAAAGTGTTCTGAATTACTGGTGGCTAAGGCAAGTCTATTTGATGAAGACTTAATCAGTAAATTTTATATAAATTTTTTTCGATCAAAGCTATGGTTGAATTTATTAAAATTTGGCATTTGACCATGAAGATTTTAATTAAAAATTTGACAGTAGATGATGATGATAGAGTTAGTTTTCAATTGATAAGTGCTGATGAATGTTGATAGGTGGTCAGTGGATTGTCAAGTAAAAGCTTAAGTATAAAAACCTTAAATTCCCTTTAAATAAAGATCTTTTTTCACCCACCTTTATTATTTTAAGTGGATAGTGGTTAGCTTAGTTTGTGGAGGTAGGACTGAAGTTACCTAAGGTTAGATGCTAAGTGAGTGCATCTAGGCGTGGTTGGTGCTACCAAACCCCCATACCTGGATCTACAAAGAAGACTTGCAGGGATTTTCCCAATATTTAAAACAATGAGGAAATGATGAGGATTGACCTCAAGGGGTGGTCACATTAGAGCTGAGCTACCTGGGAAGGGGGAAGAGTTTTTATGTGCCTCCTAATAGGGATTAATTGGACCACGGTGAAGTTGTTGGTCTGCTGGGTTGAGGAGTTGCACTAAAATTTTGTATTTAAAATAGCTGATAAAGACAAAAGTAGAAAGGGTCAAAATTGTCATATGTTTGGCCTAGCACTAATCAAGTTTCTAATGTAGCAGATGTAATTTTACAACAGAAAACTTTCACAAAACGTTTTATGAAAAATATATAGCTATATCTTTTTTTAGTGCTAGATGGATATATAGCTATATCTTAAAAAGCAGACAATCTCAAATTTCTTTGATTGAAAGTTCAAATGTTATTTTGTTATATAACTGTTTTATTTATAATGACTATAGAATATATCTTATAGTTAATGGAATAATAAGTTATATTAGATATAAGCTTATTATGCTCAAGCTTTTACATAAAAATCTCTGCTAAATCAATTTGTTCATATGATGTTATAATTTATAGGTTTCTTGATTCTCAGCTGATAACCCCTAAATTAATTAACAGCACAGGCTCATCATTGTGCAATTCTCTGTGTTTCTTGATAGTGGAATACTTCTTTTGATAATAGTATGGAGACTATTATTCATAGTTGAGTAAAGTAATAGAATTAGGCCCAACGCTTGGCCAGTATTTCCTCTCAATATAATTAGGATGTCTTCAATAGGAATTAGTTCCCTGGTAGTTCCTAACTTGATCCACGCTCAGATCCTCTTTAAAGTTTCTCTCTGGTGACACACAGTTGGCAGCAATCCCAAATCAACTCAGCTTCTCTTATCAAGATCCCCGCTCATATCCTTACTCTTTATCCTAAAGAGTCTCACAATTAGAGCACACAGCAATACTTTCCTTGAGAAAGAATAGAACTCAAAATGAATTCTGGTAAAGTATCTTGAGATAATCCTTTGGAAATTAGTGTTCTGTAAAGTGTGTTTTTATTAGTAAAATTCTTATGGGAATTTATAGTGGGAATTTGGCACTCAACCCTCAGTTGGCACCTCCTCAATAAAACAACAGCCATTGCCTTTGAATTACCCATCCTCGTCTCATCAGCAATGGTCTTCCCCATACTGGCTAGGATTATGTCATTGGACATCCTTGAGACCTAAAATGGGAAGAGTCAGAAAATGTGTCCCTAACTTTTCCTCTCAATCCCAGTGAACCAACCTTGTTTGGAAAGTGACCTGCTTAGGTAATGGGACTTGTTACCCAATAAGGCAGGTTGCAATCCAACTTATTGATTTGCTAGTTGCAGGCAGCATCACTCGCCTTGCAACTTGATCTTTAAATTCCCGTTTGGTCAGTGATGAAACCTGATTGATCACAATTGGTACACCTGATATTTAATCATTAATCAACTACCAGATGCCCCTATTTCATTGAAAACTCTGCTTGACGAGATCTTAATCATTAATCCAGATTGATCCCCAACAGACCTGACCCAGGAGAATAACCTAAAATCCTTCAAACGTTGTTACCCCAAAATCAGGGTCAACTAATATACAATTCACTTCACTTTAGGGAGTTATACCCTAGTAATCCCTGGTAATCTAGTTGGCTGGGAATATGGGAAAAAATCCCATCACATTCCCCTCCTGCATAGATTTCCAGCGAGAAAAGGATTGGGTCAGGAGAACACCACTTCAGACACTTGGTTGAATACTTCATTTGTTCAAGCGTAGTACAATCAATCAGTACTCAATGCTGCTCAGGATGACCTTTGGCATGCGGCTTTCCTCTTCCTCCTTGCTACTGCCTACTCAGAGTGTGGTCCCTATGACCTTCTGTCATGCCAGGCTGATCAATTTACCCATGGCAATATTAATCCCAGGATCCAGTTTTCCCCCCATCAGGGCATATGACCCGCTGTCATATTCAGGATTCTTGGTCTGGCATCCTCAATTTCCTAATTTTCTCATCATCTTTGACAGGAGAATCTTGCTGTTGATATTCATTTTGTGGTGCAATTAAGGATGCTCATTTATGTTCACCCTTGTTGTTTTCTTGTAATAACTTCTTAACTCATATCATTCTTAATTCTTCTCTGGAGAGCTTATCCCATTAATTTGAGATTAAATTTCTCCAAAATTAGAGCTTAATTGATTTCAGAGTGCATAATGTTAACTATCATATAAGTATAACATCCCCCTCTCATCCAGCTCATATGTCAAATTCTGAGTCTCATTACCAAAAGCTGCTCAATAGCTTTTTTGATAGACCTTCGGCTCTTCCAGCTGATGAGTTGATCTGCGCGCCAGAATCTCTTCTATGGTCCTTCCTAGACTCATACTCCCAGTCAAGTACCCATAGCCAGTCCTTCCGTGGAATTACCAGAAATAGTAACTAACCTTCTAATGAAACCAGGCTAATGATTGTCTCAAATGACTCATGACCAATCCTTCCTCTGTCATCAATTCCTGAGTTAAATTTTATAAACTCTCATGTATTCAGCTCCATTTAAAGATACTACTACATTATTGTCAAACCTCCTAAAATATTGCCCTCCACTCTCAATCATTCATTCCACACCGGATTGGACTTGCTTCCAAGATACTCTTCTGACTCAGTCAATATTACAAGCCAGCTGTTTTGGCCACCGATTAGCCATTGGAAACAGTGTACATTTTGAACTCCCCTATACAGAATTAAGGGCCCAAGTCACCAAGACTTTATCCATAGCTCTGAACTCTTCTGATTTTGAAAACATCCTAGATCAAGATGTTGCAGCCTATGCTCTTCACTTTGCCAGCCAAGTTCTTTGAAGTTGGGCCATGAAGCTTCCAGACTCGTAGCTTCCATTGCTCATTCTGCTTCAGCTTCCAAGAAGCTCATAGTTGTCGCTTGCAGAATGGCATTCACTCCTTGCACAACTATCTCATTTCTGTTGCATCCCATCGGTATCTTCCACTTATGGCTTTAATATGGGGCATGATTTGTCAACCCACGCCTAGTATCCCTTGTTTGATGCTATCTCATATGTCTGGTGTCCTTGATGAAGCCTGTTGGCAAGCGCTCAAGACCAACCTTCTGGCTCCAGTGCCATATCAGGATTACTCAGAGTTATTTGCTGACTGCCTCTCCTTGTAATGTTGCTTCACTCCCCGCTCCAGGTATCATGTTTGGCATCTTATGACATTTCTATTTCTCTTCCCCTAGTCACTTTCTCACAGGGATTTGCATCTGCTCAACAAACTTAGCTTTGAGTAGGTCTAGCGCTTGCTAGCATCTGATCTCACATAGATTTTGATGGGTTGTTTACTCCTACAGCAATACATCCTGCCTCCCCCTTAAGCGACATAGGCATAATCATCCCTCATATTGAGGATAACCATTAAAAAATAAAGAATATAAAAATATATCATTTTATCTATGCGTTTATTAATAACCTTTTTTCAATATTTTTATCAATTTTTTAAGTTTTTTTCTTCTTTTTTTCATGAGATTTGACCTTTTTTCAGTTCAGCGGTCCATCTTTTTATTTTATTCCCCAAAACTGAATCCTAGGTATACTCAGAACTACCAGTTTTTATGGGTCAGAGGTCTTATTTATTTAAGACTTAATTATCTAGTTTTGTTCAGTGGTCCTTTTTTGGACTTAACCAAATCATTAGGACATAACCAACTTAATGGTTCAGTGGTCCTATGAAGAGCTATTATTTTTTTCATCAATCCATTGCTTCAAATACTTAGCATGGACTCAATCTACTATCCATCCATCCAAGAGGTTCTTGATGGAGTAGGCATCTGTCGCTGTCTTATCAATATTCTTGAATGGACCTGACCACCATGTATCCAATTTATTTCTTCTCCTGAAACCATGTGTATTGCAATAGGCAACTCTTTCACATATTTGGTATTCTACTAAGGCATTTGATTCTTATTGTCCATCATTTTCACTCAAATACTTTTATTTCAAAGTATCAAATGCTTGCAATTGCATTTCAATCAGGATAATTGTTAATCAGTTCAGGTACTGCTTGGCACTCATCCCCAATGTTGTTTCCACCACCAAATATAAAATTGGATTCAACATGGCCTTCCTTTGATATAGCAACTCACTTGGCGTTTTTCCCATCACCATATGATAACTGATATTGTAGGCAAACGTCACAAAACTCAGGTACATTCCCCACATGGAAGTTTTTTCAGTTACCAACTTCCTCAGCGTCACGGCCAATGCCCTATAAACCCGTTCTACCAGTCCAATTATCTCTGGCTGGTATGGTACAGACACGACTCCTTGGATCCCCATTATTTCATTCAATCTCAGGATCATGAGGGATGTGAAAGTTGTTCCATTGTTGCTCAACAAGACTTGCGGGCATCCATGGCAATGTATGACTTGATCCAGGATGAACTTTGCAGTACTTGTAGCATCTAATTTTACCAGGGCCTTCATCTCAACCCATCTTGTCAGATGATCAATCACAACTATTATGTACTTGACTTCCACTGTGCTCATCATCAGCAGTCCCATCACATTGATGGACATTGTATGCCAAGAAAATCCAGGGTGGACAAGTCAGTATCCAGTCATACTCTTATGTGGCTTGTGAAACTGGTACTCCACACAGCAAGCCAGATAGTTTTTGACATCATAGTTGATGGACTCCCAGTAGTACTGGTGAATATGGTTGGTTGTTTTTCTCAGGCCTCTGTACTCAACAACCTTTATGAGTGGCTTGAATGATAGCCGCTTGTTCCAACAGATTTGGGAATAGTAATCAATTCCCATTGATCATCTAGAAAACTTGTCCATTCATGGTCTTGGTGTTTTCCATCATTTTTGAAGTGCACCTTGGATTTATAAGGCTCGTTCCCAGATTTCTCTATCTACCATTCTCTGGAATAGCTCATCCGCCTGCTGGTATACCATCTGGACCATTGGTAACCACAATAAGCCATTCACATTCTGATGAGAAGCCCCAGCTCTGTGGATTATCTCATAATTGTAAGCCTGTAACTTCAGTGCCCATCAGGCCATTCATCCTTCTGGTTCTCATAAATTGTGCAGCCAACGCAATGAGGAGTGGTCATCACCACTTTGAAGTGCATTCCATGGATATACACCTAAAACCATATACAGGCATAAATGACTGCAAGACATTCATTCTCAGTTATGATGTAATTCCTATCAGCGGCTGAGAGTTTTCAGCATACATATGCCACTGGATGTTCATCCCCAAGTTCATCTACTTGGCTAAATATAGCACCAATCATCATCAACGAAGCATCAGTTTGTATTATAAATTCTTGATCAAAATTTGAATAATTCCAAAAATAGAGAATCTGTTAAATACTGGCATACTCATCTAAGGATTTCTAGCCTCTTCATTCCAAATGAATTCTTTCTTTAAATCCCATAGCAATTGAAAGAGGGGCTCAGCGATTCTTGCAAAATCCTGAATAAATCCTCTATAATATCTGACCAATCCAAGGAACACTTGGATATCTCGGACACTCTTTGGCACAGCCATTCTGGTAGCCTTAACTCATTGTAGGTCTGAAAATCATAGACCAATATAATTGATTTTGATACTTTATATTTTATCTATTTTGTTGTAATTTATTTTGAAATAGGGGCTTTTAACCTACAATTAGATTCAGTGGTCCTTCTTTTCCCCTTAATCCAGACTGGTTCCTAGGTATACTCTGACCTACCAGTTTTGATGGTTCAAAATATTACTCTCTTAAGATTTAACCATCTATTTGGTTCAGTGGTCCTCTTTTAGAACTTGACCAAAATCTTAGGACATGCCCATTATAATGGTTCAGAGGTCCTCTGGGAACATTGCAACTATTTTCTCTTAAGCTCAATACTTCTGATTTTTAGTACTAACCTTCTTCATTATTTGACCAGCAGCGCTGTTTCTTCACATATAGGCAACACTTGATGACTTTGGTAATACCTGTAAATGCTTTCAGAAATTAGTCCTTCAATCCCGACTTGAATGTGTCCAACAGGTCCTAATTTCATTTATAATTTTGCAACTGATGCTCGAGACTTTGTATCTCTCAAAATTGTGAATTCCTCATAAGTCAACAGTTCTCTTTTTCTGATCGTTTTTCTCCTAAAAACGATTTTTGGCATTCTTTTCCATTCAAAACGTTTAAAGTAATCCCACCAGTGGATCTAAGAGTCTTCTAATCATACAGATTGATCTAGCCTAATCAGCTTCATCCAATTTTCGTCTTGAACTGATGATGAACTATTATTCTTCAATTTCTGATCATTGATTAAATATTATTGAGTTAAATGATTATCTCCACTATCTTGGATCAATCTTATCCTGTTTTGACCTCATACCCATCATTGGTTTGTAATAAATTACTCTTAATTGATTGCTTCCAATTTCAATTTAACCAATGTCTCATATAGTGTCTCAACTAACACCTTGCTCCTCAGGCACATTTAAAGCGGGCCCAATTTCAACCCAAGTTAGCCCTTCTGATAAACTTTTTTATTTAACCAAGGCAAGCTGACCAGGGGACAGGCATTACTGAAAGAAAGAAATGACATGAAACCTGAACAGGGTCAACTCCATCAAGAAAGTTTTTCCACCTCTGGATTGGGATTCAAATTTTTATGGTTACATCATGGGTAAGGTTCTCATGTTATTAGACCTACTAACCGTCAATAGCTTCCTTTAGCTGGCACCCTCAATCAATGTGCAAAGGGCGGGAATCAAACCTGCAACCTTCAGGTTGGTAGCCATATGCTCTTACTGACTCGCCTTCCACCCCTGCCCTTCTGATAATCTTCATAAGTAGATATCTGGTGGAACAGACTTTCTTGCAGCACTAGAAAGTTCCATATCTAGGCTGCAAGTCCTTTTCCCAAATTTTTGAGTATCTTCTTTGATTTATTTCACTAGCAGCTCCACATCTGAGCTGGATGAACGCAATTACGTGTGTTTCAAATCACGTTTAATCTTCAATAATGTTACTTTCCTTAGTAACTTGATGCTGATTGAAAACATCTTCATATGACATCATGTCCTAGTGTCTTCTACTCAACTACACCCTGTAGTGAGCACCAATTGTTAAAATTTATATGATTATTGATTATTCTCAGCTAATAACCCCTAAATTAATTAACTGCACAGGTTTGTCTTTGTGCAATTCTCAGAATTGTTTGCAAGTTTAATATATTCATTTGATAATAGCATGGAGACTATTATCCATAGTTGAGTAAAGTAATAGAATTAGGATCAACGCTTGGCCAGTATTTCCTCTCAATATAATTAGGATGTCTTCAATAGGAATTAGTTCCCTGGTAGTTCCTAACTTGATCCACGCTCAGATCCTCTTTAAAGTTTCTCTCTGGTGACACACAGTTGGCAGCAATCCCAAATCAATTCAGCTTCTCTTAGCAAGATCCCCGCTCATATCCTTAATATTTATCCTAAAGAGTCTCACAATTAGAGCACACAGCAATACTTTCCTTGAGAAAGAATAGAACTCAAAATGAATTCTGATAAAGTATCTTAAGATAATACTCTTATAATTAGTGTTCTGTAAAGTGTGTTTTTTTATTAGTTAATCCTTATGGGAATTTATAGTGGGAATTTGGCACTCAACCCTCAGTTGGCACCTCCTCAATAAAACAACAGCCATTGCCTTTGAATTACCCATCCTCGTCTCATCAGCAATGGTCTTCCCCATACTGGCTAGGATTATGTCATTGGACATCCTTGAGACCTAAAATGGGAAGAGTCATAAAATGTGTCCCTAACTTTTCCTCTCAATTCCAGTGAACCAACCTTGTTTGGAAAGTGACCTGCTTAGGTAATGGGACTTGTTACCCAATAAGGCAGGTTGCAAACCAACTTATTGATTTGCTAGTTGCAGGCAGCATCACTCGCCTTGCAACTTGATCCTTAAATTCCCGTTTGGTCAGTGATGAAACCTGATTGATCACAATTGGTACACCTGATAGTTAATCATTGATCAACTACCAGATGCCCCTATTTCATCAGCAACTTTTCTTGACGAGATCTCAAGCATTCATCCAGATTGATCCCTGACTGATCTGAACCAGGCGAATAACCTAAAATTCCCCAAACATTGTTACCCCAAAATCAGGGTCAACCAATATCCAATTCACTTCGTTTTATAAAATTATCCCAGGTAATCTAGTCAACTTGGAATATAGCAACAATCCCAACATATGAACAAGGTATTAATAAACTATTTTAGATGATAGCTATTGTTAACCTGCTAGAGCAGACTAAGGTATCTGCTGAAATTTTTGCCCATATTCCCAGCCTGCTAAATTACCTGGTGTCACTAGGGGAAAATTCCCTAAATCGAAGTGAATCAGAAATCAGTTGGCCTGAATTTTGGAGGAACTACGTTTGGGGATTTTGGGATATTCATCTGGTTGTATCTGTTGGGGATCGATCTGGATGAATACCTAATATCTTATTGGGTGGAGCGGCCAACAAAATAGGGGCATCTGATAGTGATTAACTATCAGGTGTACCAATTGGGATCAGTCAGGTTTCATCACTGAAGGATTGGGAATGTATGATGAGTTGTGAGGTGAGTGATGCCGCCTGCAATTAGCAAATTGATTGGTTGGTGAAGTGACCTGCCATAATGGGTAAAAAGTCCCATTACCTAAGCAGGTCGCTAGCCAATTATGGTTGGTTCACTTGGATCGAGAGGAAAACATTAGGGACACGTTTTTGACTCTTTCTGTTTGAGGTCTCAAGGATGTCCAATGACGGAATCCTAGCCAGGATGGGGAAGACCATCGCTGCCAAGACAAGGAAGGGTGATTCAATGGCTGCCGTTTCATCAAAGAGGCATCAACTGAGGGTTAGACGGCTGAATCCCCTATCAATTCCCTAGGATTCACTATAATAAAGGATAGATAAAAAACAGATATTTATTACATTGGAACACTATTAGTTTTAATGTAGATTTGGTTATAGTTAGACTATCAGCATCTAGCGTGAAGATTCCATCTCAAGGATATTGTTGCAGAAAGCAATAATTGGTAGACTCCTAGAAGAAGAGTAGAGATCTGAGCAGGGATCTAGAGATGAAGGGAATCATGACTAAGGGATTGCTGCCGACTGTGTGTTAGGCCAAAGGAGACTGCCATCAAAGGATCTTGACGAAGATTGAGTGGACAGTATTGCAGGGAATGAATCCCTACAAGTACAACTATCAAGTATTCAATTGGAAATACTGGCTGAAGTATTAGCCTGAAAATAGTTTTAACTCAACTATGGATAATAGTCACCATACTATTATCAGATTATATATTCTTACAACGTGAGGTGCACAAGGAAACTGAACCTGTGCAGTAGAAAGACACTAGGGTTAACCAATAATCAACCCAACGTAGAAATTTTTACAGTATCTAAGGGATAAATGCTAATAAAATTTATCATCTGTTTCATAATCTTTAAAATTTGTAATATGCTGATCATCTATATAGTCTTTTACCCTCCCAAGTGTCTCAAGCTTAAATATGAGAAATATAGGTCAGAAAAAAATTTCATAAATATTAGCAAAATTATGTCAGAAAGTAATGCAATTAATATAAAATTTTGTTATTAAACAAATATTGTAGTAGAATGCAAATATTAGTCAAAAAATATAATATATAAAACTCTAAAAAATATTTTGTTTAAAAACTCTTACAGCTGAAGACAAAATTTGTAATTTTATATAAAATCACTCTAAAAATAACTAACATTTATTTTTAGATAGATAATTTCCAAAGAAATATGCATTTGAGTAGAGTAAAACAAATTTATTATAAGTAAAAATTCCATATTGAAAATTTACTATCAGAGCTTTTACATGAGATTCTAGTCCTAGATTAGGCTTAATTTCAGAACTATACAATGGTAAAGAATGTAATGGTTGTTTTTTGTATATCATTCTCAAGATTTAATGGGTAACTAAAATTAAGTATTTATACCAAAATCAAGGTCTTAATACCATCTAGCATGTCAAAACGTATTGTTAGTAGCCCTTTTTCCAATAGATCTTTAATAAAACCTAAGATCATTGGCATACTATATAACTCTGAAATTTCCAGTAAATCACTAAACTTGGCCTCAAATGATCATTATTGTCATAACTACTCTCATGATTATACATCTAGAGCCCACTATAGCACCTTCCTAAATCTAAGCCTATGCCTCTTGACACTTTAATCTTTCAAATACCAAAAACTTCAAGCTATAAAATATTAAGATTTATAATAGATAGACTTCAAGTATAAATTTAGATTTATCTGTATCTAAAATGATAACAATATATTCTTCAATAATGTTCTTTTCTGTCCAAAAAAGTTAAAATCAGATAGAAATTACACCACAAAAATTATATTACAAGTTTTTATCTCAATGGCTAAACAGTTACTTTATAGCATAGTAAAGTAAAAATTCATGCAGTTGGAAAAATCACATAATTCTTATGAGATAAGTGACTTTTATAGAGCCATATTTCACTCTCTTAATTACTTGCACTCAAAATTCATTATTTATATTGATTTGCCAATTAATTTACTTTTTTAATAATGTATTGCTAATTCCTAAGCTATCTTAAAACTCACAGAATTGCAACTTTTCTCAGCATGAAATGGCTTATACTAAGGAAGTTTTCTCTATCACTTTTGAGCAATTTTAAAAAACAGTTGATTTTCCACTAT
The DNA here is from genome assembly GCA_022478985.1 of Massospora cicadina. NCBI lineage: Eukaryota > Fungi > Entomophthoromycota > Entomophthoromycetes > Entomophthorales > Entomophthoraceae > Massospora > Massospora cicadina. Next base: position 293,179 of record JAKSZP010001348.1, read on the forward strand.
CATCTCACCAAATCAATTACCCAATTTATGTCCTTAGATCCACCACTTGCTGCCCCAGTGTGGGGCAGCGGGGCTCCACCCACTAACATTTACCACCCAACAAGCAAACACATGTGGACTGGCTTGTCCAGTTAGCTAAATACATTCAGTCGCTATGTCTCTAAGGAACTTAGCACTCCAACTCACATGATTCCACTCAACCCAACCCATCCTTATCCCTACCTTGATCCATTACTCACTTTTGCCTCTGAGTTGAATATGGATGTCTTTTCCCATATGCTGACAAAGCAATAATTAAGCTGTCAACTGCCACCTTTGCACTAACAGGATTTATAGATTCCCACCCTTATAAGGGCTATTTTGACATAGGCTTTCCCACCAAAGAGGACACGGCTGCTGCTGCAGCTACGCCCTTAATATATAAAATACTCCTATTAGCACCACTCAAACATGTCTCCCAGATGATACCACACTTGTGGTGCCTTTATAAACTCCCCTAACACCTTACCCCTCAAACACTTCATGAGGAGTTGATTTTGGGGCTGTCCACTTATGACAAAAACCCTACCCTCTAATTCATTGTTCCAAGTAGTGCTGAACGCTTTGTGGCACCTTAGGCAATGGCCACCATTACCCCCCACCAGCTTAACATGGCCCAGCACATTCCACCGGGTGCCTATATCCCCTCCACACCTGACCATTTCTTTTGGGCTCGCATCAATAACAGTTGCACAATTTGTCCCCTCTGCCATGAGTTGGGCCACACAAAAAACATGTCAGTAAAATTTAAACCATGCAAACATGATTAAATCCACCAATGAGGCCACACCAACAGTGCTTGATTGGGGATTTTGGCTGCCCCCATCACCCAGGTTGAGTGCTCAATGAATCAGCAACAAAATCAAGCAACCCAAATCCAAGCTGGCCAAATCCAAGCTAGACAATTTACATCCAGGTCAACTAATCAGGAGAAGGTTTGGACCCATGTTCAATTGAAAAACCTCCCTCCCCAAAACCCACCCAACCACAGATACCTACAACCAGATCTTCCCAAGTCAACCAAAATCCCTGAAACTTATTGGATGAAGTGACTGAATCTGGTGAAATTACCCCACCACCAGGTTATCCATTTGATTTAGTACATTATCTGAATTCAGACTTTGATGCCCCAGCACCAACCAACCAATATGTCCCCAAACCCAATGCTACCCCTTTACAAAATAACCACCAGCTTTTCAAGGCTGCAGTGGCCTTTCCCAAAAATTACCATTTTTGCAGAAACGTGGCAAAATCTGTCACAGAATTTAAAAAAGGCTGCACCCCCTTGTTCCCCCTGATCTACCTCCTATTGCAAAAGAGAAAATCACACGCCTCTATGAGACTGCCACCACTGCTGTTAAACATGTTGCTGAACTGACAGATTTCTCCTCATCCACACATCTCACCAGAGCCAATATTGTAAAATTAGAACAACTTCCCAATGCCCGCATCCAGGATGACCACTATGTTGCTGAACTCATAGAGGCTTTGATCCAGGACCAAATCGTCAATCTCAACAACTATCTAATTCACTTCAACCCTCATCCCATGGATGCCCCACCCCCTTGCTCTCAGCATTGATCCACCTCTACAATGCTGAGACTGATGATGATTTGCCTGATTCCCCCTCCCCCTCTGCCATAGTGGGATAAGTGGCTGCTGCGGTGCCACCTGGTAGGTTATTTTTTTGTTTCTTTTTTTGTGTCTAACTGCTCAATAAGGGTGGTCGGTTCATGTATTTTTGGTTGGTTTAGTTTTGGAGTTTCAGTTTTGGTATTGTCTGTCCCCTGGTCAGCTTGCCTCGGGTAAATAAAAAGAAATGGCTTATACTAAGAGTGGTAACTCCACATCTTTCTTCCTCTAGTGTCACTTCCTCTAGTTCCCCTTAAACTTTTCTAACCAGCTAATGCTCTCCACAATGATAACAATAAATAGTGATAATATAACTAAAAACATTGAGTTTTCTTTTTCCAAACATCTGAATGTTTTCCTTCTAAAAAGAAAATCCAATTGTCTGATAGCTCAAATTGTTTTAGTAATTTTATTGGTACATTAAAGGGAATTAGATGAACTAACTTTGAAGTTTGCCCCTACAGTAACTTAAATTTAGTCATGTCACTTAAGAAAAAGCTGACAACTTTTATAGACCTAAAGGGGCTTTGAAGTATGAGCTAGTTTTCTAACTCAATTGGAAGCCAAAACTAAGTCAAATTCACTGGCACAAAACTCATTATAGGGTGCCTTTTATTTAAATGAGGTAAGCTGACCAGGGGATGGACATTAACGAACTAAAACTAAAAATCATAATAAAAAATAACAATTCAAACAAAATGCCCAAAATGGACGGATCAATTGAATCATACCTAACAAAATATCCAACCAGGTGGGCAGCGAATACTGCTATCCCTCCATGGTGGATGGGGAGGGGGGATCAGGGGGCTCATCTTTGGCTGCATCCTCTTCATCCCAGATTAAGGTGCGTGTTAAGGCAGATAGTAAGGGTGTGGGGGCATTGGCGGCATGGGGTTCAATATCCTTGATATCTGGAGCTTCCAAATAGTTGCCAGCCACCATAAAGCCAACGATGTATTTGGCCAAAGCGTCTTCAGCTTTGAGGTGGGCGTCTGGGAGTTTAATGAATGTGGTAATGTTGTTTTAGGTTATTTTTTCTTTCAGATTCCGTGCTACTGTTACCACATTCTGAATGGCTTCAGTGACATTTTTGTGTAAAATTTCATGTTGATCTTACTTTGTGCAGTAAGATTTTTGGGGATGACGGGAGGTGAATTTCCTCCTGTGAGCACAGCCACAGATTTGGTGGCAGCTTTGCATAGCGGATGGCAATCTGATGTGGCAGCTGCTTCTACTGCAAGCTGGTGGTCACTGTAGAATGGTTTGGCGTTAGGTTGTGGGACATAATTCTGAGGTGGGAATTTTGCATCCCATTCTGTGTTACATAGCTGATCGACTTGCACTGACAGTTCCTTAATGATGTTACCTGATTCATTAATTTTATCCAATAATTCCCATGGATTTTGGTTGAATTGGATTGGGGAATCAGCATACGGTTGAGGTTTATTTTGATTCATTTGCAGATGCATGGGATTGAACTGGTATCCAATCCTATGTTTAATTGGATAAATTATTTATGGCACTGGGGCAAGGTGGATACTGATTGGTGGCTGCAGGTGCAGCTGCAGCATCAGGCATTAGAGGAGGGGAAGGTAGGATCATACCCCATGTAGGAGTTAGCGTGGGGTGGGCGGCAGATTGGTGGGCGTTGGGCAAACTTTCAGCATCAGTGGAAGTTTCTGAGTATGGGCATTTGCATTTTGAGTGGTCTAACTCAAAATAGGATGGATAAATCGTCCATCCGCCCTCAACACGGGCCCAGAACGGATGGTCAGGGGCAGATGGGATGGTGGCACAAGTGGAATTGCCAAAGAAATTTTTGTAAATTCAGGGCTGATCATGGCATATGCTCAAGGCCCAGCGAGGCGTGTGGCCTCATTTAAGTCCACAAATTGTAAGATGGGGTTGGCGCTGTAGGCTGCCAAACCTTCCATCAGCTCCTGGTAAAGCACTTTGGGGGGAGGTGGGTGGGCAAACCAGCAAACCGTACCACCAAGGTGGTGTCCATTGGGAGCCAGGTCCAAGTTGTTGGAAGAGGAATATTATTGAATATTAGCAGCACCGTTGCTGCAGTGGCTGCATCAGCTTCACATGGGAAGCCAAGATCAAAGTACCCCTTATAGGGGCGGAAGTCAATGAAATAGGCTGGTGTCATCACCTCCTGAGCCATTTAAATAATGGCTTGGTCATTGTAGGGGAAGAATTTCCCATATTCAACCCTAAGGCTGAAACGCATGTTGCTCTGGGGGAGCACCAGGGGGCAGCGGGTTTGCTTGAGTTTGGGCAAGATAGGCATCAAGATTCTTGGGAGGAACAAATTGTCCCAAGGGTTTGGAATGACTGGGCGAGCCAGTCTGAGCGCGTTTTTCTGTCAGACAGAAAACGGAGGGGGAGTTTCGCCACTGCCCCACGCTGGGACAGTTGGTGGGGGATCCAACAACATCAGAGCAAGACTTTTGTGTGCAATTAAGTGTTTGCTTTTGAATTTACCAAAATAATTTTCTCAGAAAGCTACACCGAGCTGAGAGAGAGTCTCATTATAGGGTGACTTATGAATTGAGTTATTTAAATGATTGCAAATTGAATCTGTCACTTGATCGTTTGATTTTCTCAAGATTACTAAGTTAGAATATACCAAAAAATTTTAAAGAGATATGATTGGTCAGAAACTACAGGATCTAAACTCTAGCTTCTTGATCTTATATGCAATACCAGGATCATGGACGTGATAATTGGAATAAAAATTTGGACTAATATCAATGCATCAATGAAAATGAAATATATTATTGGATCTGGTGGATTGACATAATAATCATTAGGTCCAATAGCAATAATCCAAAAGCGTTGTTGGATTCAAAGTCTCATAATCCAAGAAACTAATAAGATATCAGAAGAAGCATGAAATCCTTCTGTCTCTAAATGTACTTTCCTCTAATTAACATAAGCAAAAAAATCTTTTTCATATGAAGTATTGTGTTATCATAGTTTTTATCTTGGGGCAAATTCTATGATATTCTTTGATCTAATTAGATATAACATCCCAATTATCTTTAGATAATTTACAATTTTTTATTCTAATATTATTTTCCAACTGTCAGTACAGATTGTGAAAACTTATTGGTCCCAACTGCTTAGATAGTTGCCAAAGTTTATATTTTCTGTGGCTATCATTTATTGTGGAAATCCTGAGGTTAAGCACCTACAAGCAGCACTCTTACCAAGGTTTCTACAGCTATAGTTTTTATGTTGAACTTTGTACTCTACCTTGCCATAGCTATTTTCTTACTGTATCTCACTTTACTGTAACTTATATTTCATTTCATCTATAGCATTTAAGTATGTCCTGCATGAGGCATGGCAAGCTCAGTATACTTCAGGCTATACAACCTTACTGAAATAACAAAATTTGATAGCTTAAGATTTTTTTCTTTTTATCTATTAGGGCATATGTATATTATTATATCATTTTCATCATAATAAGTTAATGCCTGCTTGCGCTTAAGCCATATATCTAAAAGCTATCCATGAGACACCTATTTAAACTTATAGTATTATCTTCTAGAACTCATTTAGTCTTGAACTGTATCCTAAAAATGACAAGGTGACCTTATCATTTAAAAAAGGTAAAATGGTGCCTCAGTGGTAGAGTAGACTCAATTTATTGCCTCACAAGTTTGGTCCTAGTGGATGAACTTTGGGTAGGGGATAATTTATGACTACGTTGGCTTTGCACACCAATGCCCCAAACCAAGGTAATAAATAGCAAGGAGGTCCATGGAGTTACTGGCCTATCATGATGCTGCATGTGGATGTTTACCAGTATTTATCCTCCTTTCCCATTGAATTTATTTTCTCTTTAACCCCATTAGTCAGTAAAGCATCATCCTCAGGTCAAACCATCTCTACAGTTAAAGAATGTAGTTAAGTTTTAGTTTGATAAGTATAGGTTCAATCCTACCTTATACAATATGCAGACAACGTCAACAAGGTCCTTTAAGATAGCTTATAGTTAGTTAATGATGCACTTGACTGTTTTATACAAGATTTAATATAGACTATTTTTAAGCTTATTTTATGTACTGTTTAAAATAATATATTGAAAGCTATGATACTAATTGTTAAAAGGTTCCAGTATCCTATAAGATGATGATGCATGCATCTAAATATGACAATCTATAACATTTATATCCAGCGCTTCCCTATACAAAACAACTCTAAAGTCAAAAATCTTTTCTGCTATCTACATTTTAAGAGGTCTCAGCTTCAGATTAAAGACTATTTGTAACGTCACACTACAACCATAAATTGTTTTAAATGCAATTTACTATATGATTTTTTTGTTAAAGACTCCACCTTATTACCAACGTTGTCTTCACACCGCATAATGTTGGCACTGCAAAACTCAGTATAAGTCATAAACAATACAAGTTCTAGCTTGACAAGCAACTTATTCTTTTTCCTCACTGATGGGCATTTTTCAAGCAATTATTTCTATAAGGCACCAATCACTGAACATATCATTTTTGGCAATAGAGAACAGTTTTAGAATTGCCTATTTTTTATGAAGCCTTGTCAAATTTAGATGCTTTGCTCTTAAGGCATTTTCAATTTTAGTGGTATATAGGGCCTCAATATAGGCTTTTTTGTTGTTATGTTGGAACTCAAATCTAACCTTTATGATACAATAATGATCTGGATAATGTATTCAGAACTCAGGATTACCTGGTGTGAATGTCATTTTGTTATTGATCTACATGCAGTTATTTTATTTTAGATCATATTATACTTTCCTGAATTATGGTCCTGGGCTTCTCTTGGTTAGTCATAGAAAATTGAATTAGGACTACAAAAACAGAGAGACCTTAGAATCCACAGAGACTATTCAGATTCTATGATAGAAGATGTTAACCATCTAAATGCAATTTAGATAATTAATATGTTTATTATAAAGATCATTCTTGTCTACTGTAATTTTATGAGAAATTATTTATTTGAATATTAGTCAATTAATCAGTATTACATACTGTGTTTAATTAGAGTATTTTCTGCTCAGTAAAGATTTCATTTATGGACCCACATATAGATGTAACCATGGGAAGACATTATTTACAGAAGTAATAACTTAAAACTTTATATAAATGATATCTTTTGGCAAAATTTCATATTAAGCATCTTTTTTGTATAACAAGTTAAGTGGAGAACTGTGCTCTTTTTTATTTAACTGAGGCAAGCCGACCAGGGGACAGGCATTACCAAAAGAAAGAAATGACATGAAACCTGAACAGGGTCAACTCTGTCGAAGAAAGTTTTTCCACCTCCAGATCAGGACTCAAATTTTTCTGGTTATGTCATGGGCAAGGTTTTCGTGTTATTAGACCTACTAACTGCCAATAGCTTCCTTTGGCTGGCACCCTGATCGATGTGCGAAGGGCGGGAATCGAACCCGCAACCTTCAGGTTGGTAGCCGTACGCCCTTACCAACTCGCCTTCAACCCCCTAACTGTGCTCTTATATTAGCTGAAAAAACTATACATTCACACTATCATGAGCCTCTAATCTATTTATACTATCTTTTAACTAAGCGATCAGCTTACTGGGATATGTTTTCAAATAAAGAACAAACATTATAAGGGCTGTTTGTGACAAGTAAGGCGATGTGTGGAAGGTTACCTTTAAGACTTAATACAGGATATAGAACTCATGTAATGTTAATTTGATAGTAAAAAATGTAAGATTTTAGACCCTCACTAACAAGTTTCTTGAAAGTTACCTAATTATTTAATGCGCTGCTCCCCAGAAAATTTTAATATTAATAAATTGGTAAAGGCCCACTTAAGATAATTTCATTTTGTTTATAAAAAGACTGCATAAGTATGATTGTTTGAAAATTTATTAATCTTATTTTTACACTACATAGTCAGTTCCTAGGTCACATTGAAGAACTGCATGCTTTTCATTAATTTAAGCAATGCCAAAGCCTTTACCTCCTTCTATGAGAAACTTCATAATGACATCTGAACTTTTCTTAGGCTTGTCATTTTTTGCTGATACTTAATCATATTATCTTAAAAAATAAATTTTTCATATATATCTCATGTCATAAATGACACAGTAGAATGGACATGATAAGATGAATCTAAAAACACCTCAAATAAAGCCTTTTTCTTATCTCAAATCTAATATGCTAGATCATAAAAATAATCTACAATGGAAACTGAGATGTTAAAATTTATAATAGGACGTTCATGTCAAAGGAGAGTTCAATATGCTACATCATTAGCTTCTTATCAATAAGATGTTTTAACATCAAATGCATGTATTTAAAAATACAAAGAATTAAACTTAATAGGGTTGGGAACATCTAGTACTAAAAAAAAGAATTAAACTTAATAACTAAGTCCCTAAATAATTAAATTATTTTTGAGTAGCTAAACATGCTTTTAAAGTACTACTTGTTATATTTTTGTGTAACTTATAGAACACTGGCAAGTGAGTCTTAACATGCATAGGGGGTAAAAATCTTTTTGGAATCTCTCAGACATATAATAAAATTATGAAACACCAAGCATAGTCATTAATTCCTCAATTAAGCGCTTCAAATGCCTCACTTTGAAATTAAGATCTGAAAAACAAATTTTGGATTCCATTGCTAAGCAAAAATCAAGCATGCAAGTGCCTAAGCTACTAATTAGACGTGATTAAGTCTTTCAGAATTACTTTATATCTACTTATTTTGTGTAACCATTATTTCTTTCCTGAAAGATGCTAAAAAACCTAAAGGTAAGATATTTTTTAAAAAGTATTTATTTAGTTTAATACTGCTTACATATACAGAATTCAACTAAAATCAAAATTTCTATAGATACAAACTTGTTATCTGATTACCTTAGAAGTCAAAAGGTGAAAAAAGCTTAATAACAAGCCTATATTGCTATAGGTTTAAATAAGGAATAGTTGATTAATTTACCTGGCGGAAAATCTATGAATATAACAAATTCTATAAGGTTTTTAAAAGTTTGCTTTATAGCTTGAAAGATCACTAGAGACATTTGAAATTTTGGGCCAATTAATTATACTAAAAATTTAACAAGTAGTACTTTAAAAGCATGTTTATCAGTAGATCAAAAAAACTAGAGATTTTACCCCAAATACAAAAAATGTCACCACTTTTAAGATTTTTATTTACATAGTTGGTAAGTTTGATAGTATATATGTTTTTATTATTAAAAGCCTCTAAAAAATAGTTTATATCAAAATTATTTAATGATATATGAATTTGGAAGTCTTTCCACTTGAACCCTCTTTTAGCGAATTTTAAATTTATCTTAAAAACCAATTGCTTCCAATTTGCTGCAACACTGACCCAATGATGTTCACAGCCCCACCGCCTGCTGCTTTCATGTGGGACAGTGGCGAAACCCCACCCAGCATTTTCTGATTGGGGGGAAAACGCACTTGGACTGGTTCATCCAATCATAACAAATCCTTGGGTCAGTTCATTATGCCCAAGGATCTCACCATCCATCTTGCACAATCTGAGATGGTGCCTCACTGCCCTCTTGTATTCCTCCACTCTTGCATGCGTTTTGACCTTCAGTTTAAATATGGGAAGTTGTTCCATATGCATATAAAGCCATTATCAAAATGACACAGATGGTGATGCAACCCACCAAGTTCATCGATTTCCATCCTAATAAAGGATATTTTGGTCTAGGCTTCACATGTGAAGCTGTTGCTGCCACTTGTCATGAAAATGGCAGAAGAAGTTTAGACCAGCCTGCCAGTTGGGATGCATGAGCACCCAAAAAGCAAGCCATAATGCCAGAGGCATTGCCAACTGTATGACTTGATATAGAGCTGGGAAATGGGATGCCATGAAGTGGTGGCGTAACAACAGGGTAAGGAGTATCCCAACAGCAAACCACACTGAACCCACTCCTGACTCAGTGATTCTCACTGCATGAGGTGAGATTGCTAGGATAGTCTCAACGAGGTTCTTGGCTTGAGCAGCCAACTCATTGGGGGCGAT